>CM070828.1:39627957-39847957 GCA_036326025.1 Chrosomus eos
AAATTATAATTACTAGTAATTCCCACTATTCTCAATATGACTCTCATGGTTATACAAATGCATAAAAATGTTCATTTAAATTAAATATTTTTTAAATAATGCCATGATGCACAAATACTTCACAATATATACATATATTTAAATAAATATGTATTTTCTTAAATAACAAATATGTTTTTTTCACATTCAAATAATGATAATTACATTTTTGCATTACGGTAATGAGAATTTGTGGGCTAAAATGCATTAATTTCAGAATGAAAAAATCTTAATTGTCATAAAAATTTCCTTAATTTTATGTATGCAAAAATTGTTTTTTGTTTTATTTTTGTAAACACACAGGTACTTGCGAGTATTCGAAAAAAATAAATTGTGAACTTGACAATTCCACATAACTTCATTTTTTCAATTACGCATGAAGTTTATTTACTTAATAATTTTAAGGCAACAGGTTTCTTTACTTTTTTTTCTTTACTAAGTAAAGTCAACTGATCACTTGTACAGTGTGAGAACCATTACAAAGCTCAGGGGGTTATGGGTAACATTATTAGCCCAAAAGTTATTCACAAATACACAGAATACAGTTAAGTATCAGGCAGACATTAGAAAAAATGTATTATTACTGGTGTGCAATCTAGTGGTGCAGTAATGTAATTACATCTCTTTTTTAAATTGATTTCACTGCAGGTTTATTTATCCTTAAACAGATATCGTGTATGAGGAATATAATTTGGTCAACATTGATATCTAACCATGACAGTGAGGAAAGGCCTGTCGTTGACGTTGATAAGCAACATTCATCTGAAGAAGACTAGACAAGATTAAAATCAATGTGAAGAAATGCACTCATTTAATAACATTACAGCACAGACGAGTGATCTGACAGCAACATCAATATCTACCGGATGTGTAGAGTTCATGTGCAGACACACGGACAGGTGTGTGTGTGTGTGTGTGTGTGTGTGTGTGTGTGTGTGTGTGTGTGTGTGTGTGTGTGTGTGTGTGTGTGTGTGTGTGTGTGTGTGTATATTTGTATATGTATGTATACTGTGTACTACAGTATATATATATTTTTTTAAAAAGTATATGTGCAACATGCAATATATAGCCTACATTTATACCATCTCTGCATACTTCAGTACAGGAAACATATTTGCTCCTTTAATCTCATCTTAACCTCATATATTGCTTTCTATAATTATTTATGATTTGATTTTTGTTGTTGTTGACTGCAGTCGTTTTTGTGTTGTCATGAAATAATAACTGAATTACCCTAGGACAGTTCAATGAATTGGTTTGGTCTATTGTTACACACATGCAGAAACACACACACACGCACACACGCACACACACACACACACACACACACACACGCACACACGCACACAAACACACGCACACACACACACACACACACGCACACACGCACACACACACACACACACACACACGCACACACACACACAGAGAATGACCTTCCACAGTCAGTGAGTGAATCCTGATCTTGTGAATCCCCATAGAGCCACTGAGCTCGTGATCACCACATCATTACCTGACGACGGCTGGTGGGACCGCGAGACTCACTGTTTACACAGACACACAAACAATAGACTAATAGACACGGAAAAACCTGCGCCACCAGACCTTCATTATGCTAAAATAGCGAGAACGCTTCCACGTCTGTCTTGCCAGCGATGGCTTGAATAGAAACAAACAGACCGACGTGTCATTATGAAGAAAGGACGGAACGCTTCATGGAGAGCTAAACAATCTACATATCCCAATAGGCTAATGGCCTCCACCGTATTTGGACAGCAAATGGCATTATGCAAATGAAACCAGGATGAGCGGCCAATGACAACAATGGAGACAAACACAACATCAGCTAAAACAAAAGAAGCGGCTCTGACTGCGCACCGGGCGCCTATTTTTCCATGATATTGTGTTATAACATGGAAAATGAAGACCAGCATGATCTGAAAATTGAACAAAACACAGCAAAAATGTATTGGCATTGCATAGAAAATATGTGCAGGATGGATCTTCAAAAATCTGGGATTGGAATGACAAGTGTATGAATATGTAATTAACTGTTTGCAGATGGGAATATTTATTGTGCATAGTAATACTATATTGGACATGGTTTTTCTAGCATTTTTAGTGCACAAAAACAAGGGTTGCTTTGCCAGAGCTTTGGTTCCCATGCACAAGATACAAAGTCCTCCTTTACTTTAGCCAAAACTACAAAAGAAACAAACAGTATAAGAAGTGGACAGAGTCATCTCATTGGAACTCAGTTGAGACATTTGAAGCCCGTTTTTAGCGATTTTTGAGCACGTCCGTTCCTGACGCGCAGACTCAAACCGACTCAAACTAAGCTTGATGACGTGAGCAACCTGTCTGACAGACGTAAATCTTCTAGTAGCTGTGCGTGAAAACTGCCAACGTTAATCTTGCAGAGACGGGGAACTTGAGCAAAGAGTTCTTTGGCGTGAGTGAGCAAGAGTATTTTGTCCCGTTGCTTTTATGGACTCATTATCTATGAGCTTCTCCCTTGACGGGACGTCCCCCCGATTGCCTGCGAGCTTCTCCTCCTGTCTGTACGGTCACTTCTGTTCAGCGCCACAGAGAGTCGAGTGGTTATGACGCAGTCGTTAGCCTATTACAAAAGCTGTTTCTACAGGGCCATAATGTAACATAGAAGGTAATGGAGCCCTTTATACATTGTCGTGTTTCTTTAGAAATAAATAATGGACAAATGGAGTCTTTAAACGCCTCAGATGTAAAGTTATTCGCCGTCAAAGTGACGCCAAAATGAATGGGAGTCAATGGAAATGCAATGGAAATGGCCGACTTCAACTTCCGGTCGATGGATTACCCGCTTGAAGCCAGCATGGTACAAAGTGACACACTTTCCCAAACACCTTTGGGCTGTTCTTGATGACTGAGCACTAAATGGAGATGAATTTGTGCATCATGGTGGGCTTCAGTATATGCTCACTGCGGATCAGGCAAATCTCCCACGCTGCACGTCTGCGATGAGGACAGCTATTGTGCACCAGCGTAATATGTACTGAGTTATTATTGACATGGTTTAAACGGCTTATGGCGCTAGTTCTGTCTGGTCTGGTGTGTAGATATGCCAATTATAGCAATAACTGCATGACGACATACTGTATTTGGCACTCTGGCTACTATTCCTGACTGCTTGATAGAAAATAGTAAGTGTAATTAGTCATGCAACTCCTCCACATGCAAGTCATCCACACACACTCCACACTCACGAATGATTCCTCAAATTTCCTCAAAAACCAAGGAGAGGTGTGCAGTTACTTTACTTTTATATGTGCCCTGACTTATGATTTTCACCTTGGATAAACAGTCCAAAAACAAGACACTGTCAAGCATCGAGAACAAATCTAGCATCATGTACTGTAGAAACCACACAAAAAACACTCAGAACACCCTTACAACCAAACCTACTAATTTTTAGCATTTACAAACATAAAGACAAAAAAAATATTCTAAAGAGGGTAACAATTCATGAAAATGCAGAAATAAACTAAAGCATGTCATCTTATATTACACCAAAGAAGAGTTTAACAAGCAATTGAATTGATAATTATTTAGCCCATTATCTGTCAGACACCTGGATCTCTTATTTTATTGCCTTTTCATCCATATCATCACATATTTTATTTAGTTATTTGAAAGCTTAAACACTCAAAATTAATTCCTGTGAAAACCATTTTGAAATTGGAAACTGCGGTACCTTTTAGCGGGCTTAGTTTTTGTAAAATCAACTTCAAATTTGGAAAGTTCAAAAAGTTCATATTTATGACAGTTAACAGGTTAAATAATTCAAAAATATAACAACATCTTTCTTGAAAGGTATTTTCTTTGAACATTTACATTCATGAATGTAAATACTGTAAGGAATTGTAATAAAATATTTCTGCATTTAATATGAAATGGGTCTATTTTCAAATAGTCACCAATAAAATGCAAGCTTCTGGCTAATGTAGAAGTTTGAACAAATACAAAATCATTGAAAGTCAATCCAAAACACTTTGCAGCTGATGACAAAAGGAGCAACAGGGTAAAATAGTGTTATTCAACATTGCAAGTTTATGCGTAACAATTAAGAAAAATTATAAAATAAATTTGCAGCCAGAATTTGTTTTGTCTCATTCTATGTCACTCAATTTATTATTCTAAAAGAACACACACTGGAAGTTGAAAATATTTCTATTAGAGAATTTAGTGAATAAAAGCCTAAATTCAATCTATTTATCATATAAAGCGATCTAGTCTCTTCAGAAAATTTGGACTAAACTAAATTTATATTTTTTCTCTTTATGAACTTTTTGAAGCATCAAAGTGATACTCACGAAGCTGTCAATGGAGGAACAGAAATCTCTCAGATTTCATCAAAAAAATCTTCATGTGTTCTGAAGATGTTTGTAAAACATGAGGGTGAGTAATTAATGACAGCATTTTCATTTTTGGGTGAACTATCCCTTTAAGTCTTGTCCCTTTGACTTTGTCTGTTTTTCAAAAACTTTTTTGCTTCAAATCCAATTTTGTAGTGTTTTGATTCTCCTCGTAGTCGGTTGGTTTGGTTCATGGTTTATAACGCTCTAACAAAATCTATTTTAACTTGTCTATGGGAAAAATCAATAATAAAACCAAACTTCTGGAACCAGTGCCACTGAAAAAAGGACACAGGTGCTTATGCACTCTTTTGATCTAATGTTTTTATTCAAAAAGATCCTACATTGGTCAACAAACAGAATGAACGAAATGACACAAAAAAAGACTCGTTCATTTTGATGAACGAGTTCAAACAGGAGAGAGTCGCGACCACGCATCGCGGAACAGAGCAAGGCATAAACTTACTTTTTTTATTTATTTATTTTAGAAATGACGATGGTTTCGCAAGATAAGACCCTTATGCATCGTCTGGTGTCGTTTAATGTCATTTGAAGCTGCACTGAAACTGTCATTTGGACTTCGAACCCTTTGACTACCAGTGTATTACATTACATGGAGAAAAATCCTAGAATGTTTTCATCAAAAACCTTAATTTCTTTTCGACTGAAGAAAGAAAGACATGGACATCTTGGTTGACATGGGGGTGAGTAAATTATCAGCAAAGGTTTTTTTAAAAGTGAACTAATCCTTTAAAGGGCACCTATTATGGCATTTAAAATGTTCCTAATATTGTTCCGGGAGTCCGCAACAACAGTTTTACATGCATGCAATGACAAAAAACACTTTTGTTGTCTTATAATATGCATTTATTTTTACCTGATTTGCTCACCGACTCCCTAATGATTCGTTCGACGACTCATTTTTCCAAACCCCTCCTTTACGTGACGCTAATCTGCGGAGATTGGTCAACTCCAATAACAACGACAAACATTTTACATATTTAAAAAAAAAAAAAAATTACATTGGAGACCTAGAAGCTGCGCTGAGTGTAATTGACACACACACACACACACACACACACACACACACACACACACACACACACACACACACACACACACACACACACACACACACACACACACACACATTTATATTGTACAATTATTATATTATACAATTATATTGTAAATATAAACTCTAGCCACTGATTCTTCACATGCTCGTCCCTGGGGAGTGAAAAAAAAGTTCACTTTTGATTCGCACTTCAGAGAAGCATCTCGTCGACAATAACTTCAAATAACTTGTCGAGGGTGACGTCATCTAGACAAAGAAAAAGCATCGTTCGTCTATCGATTCACATCAGCGACTCAAGAGTCGACTCTTACTTTTGAGAGACAATAACTTTGTATACGGTGAACTTTCATATTTAAAACTTTGCAGGATGTTTTTGTTCACTTAGATCTATGTTACACACTACATGAAAGGTAATTTTCAAAATTCCATAATAAGTACCCTTTAATTTAATATCTTGACTGGCCTACCACTAAAACGAAGCTAATACGAGACAGGGTCACTTTGAATCAGATATTTCATAATTTAAACATGAAATCCAGGACATCTTAATCACCCTATTAGCTTCATACAGCGGTCTAGATCTTCAGACTGTCTGGAGACCTTCAAGGTCAGGTGATCCTCTGTCTGGGTGGCATCCCAGCATCTCCTCAGATCGATAACAACAGCATCAATGATAACATGAAAAACACCAGTGATTGCTTTATCCTCGTACAGCACTTTCTCACCAAACATCCAGGGGACGCATACCTGTGACATCATGCATGTAGTTTGACTGCAAAAATCTTTGCTATTTTCTTGTTTATGCATGCATGCATAGAGACACTTTCACAAATATATACCCAAAAGAGCTCAGAGTGGGAAAATGGCCATTGCCTTCGCGTTTCACCCAATTCATGCTTCTTTTAGGGACGCAGGAGGTACTGTAATAGAGCAGCATTATGCCATTATTTGACAGTGCGTGCATAGTGAGAGCAGTCATTGTGTTTTTACTATTATCATTTCAACCCCTCACATTCAGCACTCCCTCTGCGCACAGCAATCGCCACACAGAGGCTGCTGTTGTCATGGAAACGTTGTGGCGACTTGAACCGGAGACGAGGGCCAAGGCTGTACCGTCTCTAGGCGACTACAGGTGCGCATCTTCATTTCTATGGATGGAAACCTCCAATATACTCCACTCCTTGGACACGGCCTATATTTTATGAATAAATGCATTCCGCACATGTTTGGTAGTGAATATCTATCTAGAAGAGATGTCTTACCCTAGTGAGAAACCTAGTGCACATTCTAGCATTCTAAATAGAATGTTCCTTATAAGTGACTGAACAATACATTCTATATGAGGAGTATTTTATATGATTACATCATTAAATAATGACCTGTTGGAATGGCCTCTGCAATTAAAAGCTATATTTAGTTAGTAATTCTTATCTTAAAGGTGGGGTATGTGATTTTCTTTTTTGACCATTTTTTCAAAATCACTTGAAATCCTGTTCCTAACCGACTTACTGGCTGTAAATTCGAAGCACTGAAATGAAAATTAAGCAATTTAATTATCTGTGGAACGGGCAGGACTCGAAAAACTCCAGCCAATCATTTTCAAGACCATCTAGAATCATTGGACAGAAAATGCGTCACTCAAACGGTTGTACCATGCCTCCCTCCCCACCCCCTCGCACGCGTGTCCCGTTCGTGCGCATACTCAAAGCTCGTGACCCAGTCACAGGAAGTGCAAGTCGCCCCGGTAGAGAGAGAGAGAGACAGAGAGAGAGAGAGAGAGAGAGAGAGAGAGAGCATCTGAGTTTTCGCTCGTGCTTGATTGGGCGTCCATGTTTTTCGAATGGGTGGAGTCAGGCCCAGCGTTGGAGAAGAGAAGGTAGGACCTTATGAGTTGTGTATTTTCAAAATCTGCCGGCCGCTTTGCAAACCACATACCCCACCTTTAACTTACAATCTTTTTTTTTTTATTAATTTGAAATATTTTAAAAAGTACTTATATAAGTAATTTAATAAAAAGATATTTAAAGTCTGTAAACATGTTAATTGATCAGAAAAAGAAGTACATCGCTTTGAAATTTGATTGTGATTGCCAGAACCAGAACAACGATTCCCACCCCTACTTGTGATACCTTAAAATGCTGTCTAGCTCACTAGGTTTTAGAGCAGAGCTACCCATCATGCTCCTGTTGTTCATAGAAATGTGGGATAAGAAGTAGGGCTGGGAAAAAAATCGATTTGATTTAAAAATCGAGTTGGTATGTCAAATCGATTCATATTTTCAAAAAATCGATTTTTTGAATTCAGCCCCCTCTTCAGCCTATAGCGTACATACATTTTGCATTCGATTCGCCAAATCTTCCTTCAGGGTTTCGCAGTTCGGGTACGACATTCAACGCAATGAAACTCGAAAAAGATGATTCAATGTTACTATTATTGTACTTGATCTGTAGATAAAGATGTATGGTTTCACATAAAACAACTTTATCTTGCTGGACTTTATTGCTGTCATGTTACTTTCTACCGGGCGTCTGTTAGATCACAACTAGTCTCGCGTAGCCAGACCTTCAGACTGACGGCAGAAGGTCTGGAATTCATAGCAGCTTTCTTTGGCCAAGGCCCTCCGTGTGGCTTCAAGCGCATCATTCTGCGCATAAGCGCTTTGTGCCGCGATGTATTGGAGCCTTTCATATCATAATACTTTTGCGCAATGAAAGGTTATTAATATAGCCTTACTTGTTCTGTCCTATATATCATATGTTGCTGCCTCATGAAACAGCTGTGCTATACATTTAAAACATGTCTCAATTTTATAGTAGACTAGGCTATAAAGCCTAATAATTGATCATTAGGGCAATGAGAGCAATGTCTAACGTTTTACCAGATTTAGTGCTCTTATCCCCACTAAATGTTTTTTTTTTCACTAAATGTTCATATTTTTTACAATTATTGTGCACTTGGGATTTGTCTAGACTAAATTTTACTGCTGAATTATCCACTAATCTAGTTTATAACAGCATTTTTGTCTTAGATTATGATCATATATTTTTTGGATTTGTGGTTTTTCTTTATAATGAAGTTGTCTGTATTAAGTAGATTGTGTTTAACACCCAAAAGAGTGAATATTAGTTCAACACACAGTGTTATAGAAATTCTACTTAATTAAAAAAAAAAATCGAATCGAATCGTAAATCGAGTTTTTTTTTTTTTTTTTAAATCGCAGATTTTTTTAGGGAGAAAAATCGCCCAGCCCTAATGAGAAGACCGGAATTCATAACAAAACTTCATCAAACTCTGAGGCTGTGTTTACACCTGATATTGGTCGATCGGATCACAAGTGTATGATGCTAAATAAAGGTGTAAACGGGGCCTAAAACGTTTTGAGCTTGTCCACTTTCGGAGGTAGTTGAAAACACATTCAATCGTATTGCTTTCGTAGTGTATGCTCATGTGGACGAATGAGTTCAAACAGCCACAAAAGAATGTCTTCTTAGTTTGCACCTACTGACCTGATGTGTAAACATTATGAGAAGAGCGTTAGCCAGACAGGATTTAAACTGTCGGCTGAAGACCCAAGTTTGGTTGGAATGGACTGCATTTATATAGCGCTTTACATATCTGCCTCTCATACACACATTCATACACCGACGGTGGTGTCAGCCGTACAAGGCGCCATCCAGCTCGTCGGGAGCAGCTGGGGTCAGGTGTCTTGCTCATGGACACCTCGACACTTGGTCAAGTGGAACTGGGGATTGAACCACCAACCATTCGGTTTGAAGACAACCTACATGAACCACTGAACCACTGCCGCCCCATGAAGATGAAAAATGTACCAAGCACAGTGTTCTCTCCTGATTTCTAACACTCACAGTGTTCGGCTGGTCTTGCGTCTGTCAGAGCAGAAACTAAAGCTGATGCGCTCTGTGTGTTTCTCCATCGTCTCCGGGCGCATTCATATTTTTTAATTGTGCAAGCTTGTTTTGTCCATTAGATTGAAAGATCTGAAAAAACATACAAAGACCCTCCCCTCGAAGAAATCAGGACAGAAGTGGTTGAATCTGTACAAAAGAGAGGGATTAAAACACCATGTGTAAACTGATACATGTCTGCCTCGTCTATTTGTGATCCGATCGACCAGAGCACATCTGAATAGCAGGAGTAAACAGAGCCTGAGACTTGTCCAGGCTGACAGAACTAAAAGCATTTGGAGTGAATAGAACAATTCAAGTATATTCAAATTATTGCACTTGATCTAATGCATATTTCTCCAAAGCAGTTTCTCAAAACTGCAAGCAAACTTTAGCAAGAAACACCAACTCCAGTCCTTCTAACACACTGTATTTAGTGGGTCACTTTCTATTTCTGTCATCATCTCACATTAAAAATCCCCATCCACAGTGAAATCTGACGGCTTCAAAATCTGCTCCACAAAACTAACATCAAATATTTTCAGTGTGCATATACTGCATATACAATTTACTTCTTGTAATATTAACGCCAGACTGTTTTTGTTGCATTTATCAAGCCCCTGAGAGAAAGACCATTAAATTAGATAATTGCTTAATATTATCAGAACTATAGCACACTCTCATTGAAAAACATTTGCAAAACTCGTCACAGAAAACATCAAAAGGCTAATGATTACAGCTGAATAAAACTACCTTTAACAAACCTCCTGTATGTCATGCAGCTTACCGTGCCTAAAACACATTTAGCCTCATTCAATATTCAAAGGCTTCATCAAGTATAAACAGAAGTGCCATTATGTGAAGACGAGCATGCCCACGTAAGGCTAACAGACATGGCAAGACAGGGTAATGATTTCAACAAGCTTCTGAAGTGCTGTGAAAAGCATTGCATCGTCATACTGCATCAATTATTTAAATCATCACTATTAGGAACTTTACACAAAAAACACCCTGACGTGAAATCGAGCAGATTCTCTTTCCTGAAACAAAGAAGGCTCAAATCTCAAAGTTTACACACATTATGAACCCAATGTCCGTTTGAGTTTATAGGGAAGGAAAATGTACACTTGCACTGCATACAAAAGCGTCATGTCTGCTGTAGACAAATACAACCCAACGGTTCAGTGCAGTTAATGCCATATATCCTGAAGCACTGCTATAATACAGTACATCAACACCATGGGGATTTTATTAGTCCCTATGAAATCCGAATAAATCAATATAGTCTATTTATAAAAATATAGACTATATTATCATATGAAATACCTCATTTATATATTAGGGCATAATATATCAATTCTACTCTAGTCTATGAACTATATAGATATGCACTGAAAATTAAAAATGCTAAAAACAAATTGGTTTGCAAGACTAGTCCAGTAGTTTTTAAAAAAAGTTGGGGCAATTTGATGTAAAATCTGATACTTTAGCATTTGTTCTTTAAATGGATGCCCTTGATAATGTATGAAATATTACTTCATATGAAATATGAATGAGTGTAATATATCTATCTGCATGTGTGTGTGTGTGTGTAATATTGAAGTTATTGAAGTGAAATATTAGGCTACACCTCCTATTATCAAATAATATAGGACTATTCATATTGTAGCCTACATGAAATAGTAGCCTGCATTATGGTGATATGAAATAATATTAATAAAAATGCAGTCTTTGAACTATATTAATATGCACTGGACATTATTAAAGCATTAAGTAGCCCATGATGTAGAAAATTAAAACTAAAAGGTTTAGTGCATTTAATGCCATACCGACCTGGGTTACAGTTATGAAAATGTCTTTATATGGATTGTTCTTACACTTAAAAAAAAATCTGAACAAATATAATTTATATGGAATAGGTATAGTGAAGATAGTCCATCAAATAGTATAGTCATAATTTGATGGTTGAGGGCGGCGTGTTGAATATTAATATCCCAGTCTCACATATTCCCAGCTGTTGAATGAGTTTCTCAGAACATCTTAAACATCTCTCACCTTTCCCGGAGGCTTCAGCATCAGCTTCAGCAGAGCTCGGTGTCGGTGTCTCCTCATCGCCCTCGAACAGCTGGTTCACTTCCCCTGCATGTCACCGGCAGTCACGGTGAACCTCTGGCTCATGCTGCCCGTCACCGGTGGCCTGAAGCGGGCTGGTGAAGGAGGAGCTCGCCGGTGCTGCAGATGTGCAGTGATCAGCCCAGTCTCTGACAGAAGAATGAGGACTAATGTTAACGCACGAGCATAAACGTGTGTAACTGTACGGTTGAGACGAGCGTTTTTATTGTTCTTTGATAAAAGACATTGAATGAGTCGCGAGCGGATCATCAACCGGTGTCTGGACTAACCGAGTATCCGGGTCCTAAAGCCCGCGACAGATTATCAATCACAAATAAGGATTAAGCCACACAGTGTGCTGTGAACACAATATGAGCTGCATTTAATAGCAAAAGCATTATCTACACTAACAATCATACAATATTTTAGATACACGGCCCCTACATATAGCATACTGTATGTGTATGTATAAAGAAGACCCAATTAATATTATGTAGCTATTAATTTAAAGCTAATTTCATTTATTTATTTTAATCAATTTAAGTTAATCAATTTGTTTATTCAATTTTTATATCTGTTTAAATAATTTATTTGAATAAATTTAAATGTTTTAAATATTTATTTTATTTAGCCTATTTTAAAGCAACACTATGTAAAACATAAAAATAAAGTAATGTTTCCAAAATCTTATCAGTGGTTCATCAAGTCGTAACAGGGTGAAAGGCACTTCTGCCATCGCCTGATGAGTCTGTATCACTTTTATGCCGAGTTCAGACTGCACGATTTTAGCCACGATTTTGGCTCGCCGACAGGTTTTGAGAAATCGCCGACAAATGCCCGAAATCACAGGTAAATTGGTGCTCGTTCACGCGAGTGACAATCACGCAGTGTGAATGAGCAAAGACGCGAGCTGAGGGAATCGCCGACGAGTCGCCGACGCCCGTGAGATATTTGGCATGCTAAATATCTGGACCTGTCGGCGATTCACAATCCTGCTGTGTGAAAGTGTTCTGACTGAAAACTACATCGGCGATGACCGACAGCCAATGAGAGAGCATGATACAGGACAGGCTGTTCGAGGAGGAGTTATAGACCAGAATATCAGTATTTTAATAGATAGATAGGCCTATATTTACAATTATATCAAACAGAAACAAAGCACAAACATTTGCATGACCAGCAGCAACAGCAGGACGTTTGCAAAATTATTTATTTACCCCCAACTCTCTTTCCAAAACACAGTCCTTGCTCCCCTCGTCTTCCCAAACATTTCCTCCTGCATAAACTGAATATTTATTTGTTTCATTTTCGCTACAAATCAGTGCACAGACAATTTGGATCGCAATCTTCTTGTAGGCTATCATTTTTAATAACAAACTCAGTGTCGCGCGAGAACTCCGGTCTCACGCACGCGTGATCTTCCGTTATTTCCGTATCACTTCTCGCGTTTGTTTGGTTGTAAAACGTAGTTTGCGGACCAGGCAGAAGTTGTCGGCGATTCTTTCTTTTGTAAAGTCATGCAGTGTGAAACCTCCTGTCGCCGATCCATCGTGCAGTATGAACACAGAAGCAACTGAATGTTACCCCAGATAGTCATGCAGTGTGAAAACAACAGTGACCCGATTATTTTGAAAATCGTGCAGTCTGAACTCGGCATTACTGGCACTATGTAACTTCGGGTTTCGGGTAGTAACCCGACCACAAAAAGAACTACAAAATTCGACTGCTTTACGTCAAGCGCTACAATAGTCATTATTTCGTTTTTCTTCGTTTCTGATGTCGCAATACATCCTCCTTTCATGAAATCATGAAACATACTCTAGCTTGTCTGTGGACATCGTTCATTCTAAAGCCGGTGCTGGATAAACAGCGAGCGTGCGTGCGACGGTAGGCTAAATTATTTACGACAGCGGCAATGGACAATTTCATTTCCAACCAGTAGGGCGACCGAAGAGGAAAAGTTACTTGGTGTTGCTTTAATAAATGCATTGCAATAAAATGCATCAATGTATTATTTATTTATGTATTTAAATCAAATTATATTCACTTAAATTAATTAATTTATTTTAATAAATGTAGTGTAAAAAAATTAATGTATTATTTAATTATAATTAATATAATTTTTATTTTAATAAATTGTATTTATTTAGTTTAATTTTATGTTTATTTATTTTTTTTAATTTTTTTTTACTCTTCTTTACCACATAACTTCTTGTGGCCCCTGGGGGTCCTGGAGCCCAGTTTGAAAACCCCTGATTTAAGCGATAAGGAATCATCAAAAAGTTTAACCTTGCATTTGGTATCACCAAGAAGAACCATAAGCTCAAGATTTATATTTATAAGTTAATTTGTACTGAGACACCAAATTGGAAAATGTATTGTATTCCTGCAATGTGGTTTTGCTGGGGTCAAACTGAATGGATACCATACCATTAACATCTCATTAAAGGATTATTATTAGCAGTGATATATATACAGCACATCAAACACGCGCAGTGGGTCACACTCAGCAGCAGAAGCGGTCAGTACCGCTAGATGGCGATACCAGCAGAACAGCGCGACTGACCTTTCAGAGGAACACAAGAGTGAGTGATGGAATCTCAGCACTCATTTATGATTTATACTTATCTTTCCCCAGGTTCTTGACATTTCTATGCATGTAAATGAAACGTTACACCTTTTTTTTAACTATCACTTTTTTTTAAATCTGAATCGAGATTGTCCTATCCTGTAAACTTGTGAACTTTGAACTGATAAAACCGCTGGAGTTTGAGTTTGACACGCGCGCATCATGTGATCGACAGTGCAGGTTCTGGCAGACAGTGATTGGAAATAAAAGGATAATCACATTAAACACAAACAGTAAGTAGCGACCAGTTCTGTCTATCTGTCTATTCTGCACCTGCCTGCACTATTATATGAACAAACTGTTTTTAATTGTGTTTATGCTTTGTAGTGTCACCAAAACGTGAAAACTGTTCTCACCAGCATGTTGTTCTCACGCTGCTCAATAGAGAATAACTTGTTATACAGGGCTCGTGTCACGGATAGAGCGTGGCAATCACTCTTTTCGGTCTTTTGTCACGCACTTCCGCCACACATTGTATTTCTCACGCGGAAAAACTATATATTATAATATATTTAATATGCTGCTGCAGCGCCCAAAATGTCTCTGGCCGCGCCGCTCTCACTGTGTGGAACCGCCGCAGGAATCAAGCGCGTCTCCCCTGGAGTTCTTAGTCGAGCCCGCCACTTATAAGCCAATCAAAAAAGAAAGGGGCTACACAATAGCCAATCAGAAAAAAGCACTATTGTATCTGGGTAAGATTTAGAGTAACAAACAAATGAAAATTGTCATGACATGAAACAATCCGCATTTCCCGTTCTATGGTCAAAAATTAAACATTTATTCACCTCCATGCCGTCCCGAAGGTATATCACTTTATTTCTTCAGATAAACATAAACAAATATTTTTTAGAAAAATAATTAATCTCTGCAAATCCATATAATGCAACTACTCCAAAGTTGACGCTTCAAAAACCACACAACACGATTGCTGGCGTTTATGTCGAGCATGAACTCATGTACCTACATAATATGATAATATGACAGTTGGCCTGAACTACGTTTGAAGTTTATAAATTTTTTTTTTTAAAAGTCATTAAAAGGGTATGTTTACACAACACTGGTTTACTAAAAACACAAAAGTTGGTTTTCACATACAGATGACCGTCGTTTTCAGTTTGTGTGGTTTTTGAAACATAATAATAGATCATTTAGGGGACGTTTACATGACAATTTTAACAAAAAAGCCCTGAAAACTTTTTATGCGTTTGGCTGTTCATTTACACAACTGGCTTTTCCGGGTTTGCTGCCATTTACTCAAAGTGCAAGTTTTTTGTTGAAAACAATAAAAATTGTGCATTACGTGTTTATTTTACAGGTGCATAGTGTTTCTTTTCAAAGTGACATCGCCATCTACTGACCTGGCAGCAGAATACAGCGTTTTAGTCGTTTTCGCAAAGAATTAAACGTTTCCGTTTTTAGTAGGCTACTAGGCTACATCGCTGTAGTAAACATGTAAACATGCTATGTGTGTCATGTATGTTTTATATATATAAAATATATGGTATATATGGCTACTATACACATTTATTTATATATATATATATATATATATATATATATATATATATATATATATATATATATATATATACATTTGTATAGTAGCCATATGTAGCATGTACTGTTAGTAGACCACTCTAAATAATATATATATATATATATAGTAAAATGCTTTTCAAATTTTAATACTAAATAAATTACAGTGCATTTTCAAATTCTTTTCTGTATTTTGATGATTTCTACTTCTCGTTTTCCCCCAGTGCACAGTGTGATCCGGCGCTATCAGGCCTCTGACCGGGAGGCTGTGGAAAGAGTTTTCCGAGCTGGAATAGAGGAGCACATCAATCCTGCGTTCATGTACGCCCTGACCCGACCGCTGCACATCACTGTGAGCCTGTTCATCTACATCAGCTCTTATGTGTGGGGTGGACAGTCCGTGCTTCTGGCCCTGGTGTCTGGAGGAGCCTGGATAGGTCTCGTGTTCTTCTGCTGCTACGAGTTCTACGCCGGCTACGTGCGGGCCAGACTGAACACGGATATGCAAGATATTCCCGCTTACTACCTCAGTAATCCAGACAACTGCTTCTGGGTTGCCGAAGCTGAGATGAGCGGCCGGCCTCAGATTTTGGGGATGGTGGCCGTTGAAGGAAAAAAGGACCCGGGAAGCGATGGGGAAAAGTATGGCGAGGTTTACCGAATGATTGTTTCGTCCAGCTGTCGCCGTACCGGTCTCGGTCGACAGCTGGCTAAAACTGCAGAAGACTTCTGTAGGGAACGTGGCTTCTCAAAGATCCAACTTTCCACAACTTCTACGCAGAGAGCAGCCGTGGCGCTGTACTTTAAGCTGGGCTTTAAAATCATCCTGGTTCATACGCGATCCGAGTCCCCAAAGTGGATGATCTGGATGACTAGAGCCACAGTTCTGACCATGGAGAAGAACATCTGATCATATAAATGCTGAAAGTTACTACTTTTGTAGTTCTGATTTACACTACCGTTCAAAGGTTTGCGGTCAATATGATTTTTTAAAAAATAAATGAATACTTTTCTTCAGAAAGGACACATTAAATTGATCAAAAGTGACATTAAAGACATTTAAATTAATGCACAATATTTATCGCTTTTCTCTTGAACTTTCAAAGAATCCTGAAACAAATGAAACACGGTTTGCACAAAAATAAAAAAGTTTTCAACTGTGATAATAATCATAAATGTTTCTTGAGCATCAAATCATCATATTATAGTGATTTCTGAAGGATCATGTGACACTGAAGACTGGAGTAAATGATGCTGAAAATTCAGCTTTGATCACAGGAATAAATTACACTTTACTATATATTCACATTTAAAACAGCTGTTTTACATTGAAATAATATTTCACAATATTACTGGGTTTGTTTTGTATTTTTAATCAAATAAATGCAGCCTTGGTGAGCAGAAGAGACTTCTTTTAAAAACATTTAAAAACCCAAACTTTTGAACGGTAGTGCATGTACTGATTTTCTTTAATAATCATAGCTTAGTAGCACTTTTTACAAAAGTTTTATAGCACTGTTTTACATCACACAAATGTAGTTAAATTTGCTATTAAAGATTTTTCACTTTTATGATTCTGGATTCTGAATTGGATTATTTCTTGCTTGCAATAGAATACATATCTGTGCATTATTACAAATTTCATTATTTCAAATTATTTCTGTGCATTACACATGTGTAAGTTTCATTACACAGCCCAGATGAAGCCCCGTTTAGGGTGAAGCTGATTCGTTCTCCTTACATGAATTAAATTGACACCATAAATACACATTCGCAAGTGTGTGACTAACATTGGAAATAAATGGACATACAAATACAGTTATTCATTGTAAAATATCTCCCTCAAAGTCAGTTATCAAAACATCATAGAGCTCATTCAACATTAAGGTAAAGTGTGCTTGAGCAAAAGTAATGCTACAATAAACACTGGATTTAAAAAAAAATCTCTTGTTGTACTTCTTCTAAACAGACACTAGATGGAGGCATCAACTTTAAAATGTTCATTTTGCTCTATTCACTCTCAGAAAAAAAGGTACAAAAACTGTCACTGTGGCGGTACCTTTTTAAAAGTAACACTTTTGTACCTAAGTGTGCATATTGACACCATAAAGATATATATGAGCACCTAAAGTGTTCATTCATAAAAGGAACAAAAGTACTGCTCCTGTAACAGCTTTTGTACCTTTTTTTCTGAGAGTTTTTTGGATAAAGTTCTCAGGTGGATCAGATATTTTCTATCCAAACTGCGTGTGAGATCATTTGGCAGATGTGTAATGCTTTTACTGGTTTTACTTGTCATTTTGTGAAATATATTTCAACTCTCAGTTTTAATACTCTTCCTTATACTCTTTAATATTTTGTTCCTCAGAATATAACAGGTATTTTGTCGCATAACTTTCATATTTTACTGTCTCCCAGTGATCATGGTTTAGAAAATATCACAGAAAGTATTACAGGTAGCCTATTCCTCAGGAAACAAAGCTTACAGATCAATTCAAGTTATATATTATATATATATATCAATTCAAATATAGTGGACAGTATCTCCGCCTGTCACGCGGAAAACCGGGGTTCGATTCCCCGACGGGGAGCCATTCCGGCCCCTTAATTGACAATGACAAGGCAATTATATAAAATATACATATATTGAGGAGCCATATAAAGACATATTTACAATGTACTTCAAGATTTTTTTTAAATCTGTTCATGAACAAAAAAAAGTGTCCGAAATAGTCCAATGGAAAAATCAAACAAAAAAGATTCAAAAATAATCCAATGGAAAAATCAATGAAAAAGTTTCAAAATATGTCCAAAAAATATTTGCCAAAAGTGGTGATCGTTATCTTCATCAAGAGAGCATGTCAACTCTGCAAGTAACTGAAATGACTATTTAGGGTTCCTCTTGAAGAAGACATAGTTTATTGATAGGTCTTTCCAGTATGTTGGACTTTGTTTTAACCAAGACACGGCGAACATGTCCTCTTTTGTCAGGCAAGGTCTTTGTGATCCGTCCCATAGGCCAAGAATTTCTGGGTGATGTATCGTCCACTATAAGAACTATGTCCCCCGGCTTAAGATTTTTTCGCACTTCATGCCACTTCTGCCTCTCTTGCATCAGTGGCAGGTACTCTCTTGTCCATCTTTTCCAAAATAGATCACTGATATACTGGACTTGTCTCCATCTCCGTCTCGAATACAAATCACTTTTTATGAACAATCCAGGTGGCAGAATCGGTTTTCCTTTCTGCAGTAGGAGATGATTAGGTGTAAGAGGCTCGGGATCGGTGATATCATCAGATATGGTGGTAATAGGGCGATCGTTGACTATAGCCTCTACCTCACAGAGTGCTGTCTGTAGTCCCTCTTCATCTAAGGCTTGTTGTTTAAGGACGGAATACAGAGACTTCTTAATGATGCGGACAAGCCTTTCCCAAACGCCTCCGTGATGAGCCCCTGAGGGAGGATTAAAACTCCATTTGACTCCCTCGTTCAGCATTGCACGTTTGATCTTGCTGTTATCCAGCTGAGCGAGACAATCTCTAAGCTCTCGTTCGGCTCCTACGTAATTAGTTCCATTGTCTGATATCATTTCTTGAACCTGACCTCTTCTACATATGAACCTTCTCAAGGCCGAAATGCAGGAATCTGTATCCAGGGAATAGGCCATTTCTAGATGGATTGCTCTGCTCGCCAAGCATGTAAATAAGACACCGTATCTCTTTACCAGGCTCCGGCCCCTTTTTACCTCGACTGGACCGAAATAATCTGTACCTACGCATGTAAATGGAGGGGAGTCACAAGCTAGACGACTTAGAGGTAGATTGGCCATTTTTTGCTCCATTACCGGTGCGTTCCAACGTCTGCATGGCAGGCAGTTCCTGACTAACTTCCGAGCAGCGGAATTGGCATGAACTATCCAGTATCTCTGCCGAAGCTTTGAGAGTATCTGATTTTTTCCACAATGACCTGCAGATTGATGAATGTGGTCTAAGAGTAATGTGGACAAATAACTGTTCTTTGGCAAAATGATTTGATGTTTCAAATCTTCAGGCATTGACATTTTGTGTAGCCTCCCTCCAACTCTTAAGATCCCATCCATCAGAAAAGGGTCCAGTTTGTAGAGACTGCTAGTTTTCTTAACAGTATGTCCTTTTCTCAGAGACTGCATTTCAGCTTGAAATGTCTGTTGCTGAACAAAGCCTATTAACGCCTTCTCTGCTTGTTTAAGATCATCCACTGAAAGCTCTTTATCTCCGAATTGAATTTTGCTCTCAGCTTTCCTGTCATTGGACCTGGCCGAATATGGATCAGTGCCTTGTAGATGAAGAATTGAGTGAGCATCTTTTTGTCTCTGGCTCATCATCCGGAGCATCCTTTTAAATTTCAGGATCCATGCAGTAGCTCTTTTGGGCTATTCCAAGAAGAGAAGTGCTCGATTAATTTGTTAACCGTATCAGAGCCTCCTGTTAAAACTATAGTGAAAGCCATAGCCCTTTTCATTATCTCGGAGTCGTCGCAGGATATGGTCATTTGCTCCTCCGGAAAGCAAGGCCAGTTTGATTCAGGCAGTGAAAGGAATTCTGGACCATTCCACCATCTTTCTGAACTAAGAAAGGAATCGACCGACAGGCCGCGTGATGCCGCATCTGCAGGGTTCAGTGAGCCGTTCACATAATGCCACTGGGATTTCTCAGACAAATCACGTATTTTGCAGACTCTATTTGCAACGTATGTTTTGAATCGTGTTGTGTCGTTAAAGATGTATTTTAAGACAGATGTGCTATCTGTCCAAAAAACGGATTTTGTGAGTGGAATTTCCATTTCTCTCTTGAGCATCCTATCAACACACGTAGCAAGGACAGCAGCTGCCAACTCAAGCCTGGGGATAGTTACAGGTTTTAATGGAGCAACTCGGGCCTTGCCCAATACAAAGGCAACATGAACATCACCGCTGATGTTGGTAAGGCGCAGGTAACTAGCAATACCGTACCCGGATTCACTCGCATCACTAAAGTGATGTAGCTGGGCAGTTTTTATTTTGCCGTAACTTGCTGGTTTGAAACATCTGCGAATACTTAGGTGGTTAAGTTGGTCCAAACCCTCAAGCCATTCCTCCCAGTATTTTGTTAAGTTGTCTGGAATCTTATCATCCCAACCACAGCTGACTTTGCAAAGTTCCTGTTGGATCCTTTTTGCAGGAAGAATCAATGGGGCGAGAAATCCAATTGGATCGTAGATGGAATTCACAGTAGAAAGAATAGTCCTCTTGGTAGAATGTTGCTCCTTTAAGTTAACCTTAAAGAAAAAGGAGTCTGTTTCAGTGCTCCACTGAATTCCAAGAGCTCTTTCCACAGGGAGTTTATCAATATCAAGATCTAAAGCCTTCACATCTTTGGCCTTCTCCTCTACTGGAATTGAAGCTAGGACAGAGCGACTATTACTTGTCCACTTTGTCAGTCTAAATCCACCGGTGGCGCAGACCGCTCTCAAGTCTCGAATCAGGGCAATAGCTGCATCCTCATTGGGTAAGGAAGTTAGGCAGTCATCAACATAGAAGTTCCTTCGAATGGTACTAAGAAGTTCTTTACCAACGCTGCCCTCGTTGTCCTCTGCTGTTTTCTTGAGTGCATAGTTTGCACAACTAGGTGAAGACACGGCACCGAAGAGGTGAACTAACATCCGATACTCTGCCAATGGTTGGCTAATGTCACCGTTAGGCCACCATAAGAACCGCAGAAAGTCAACATCCTCAGGTGTGACCTTAACCTGATGAAACATTCCCTCGATATCCGCCATGACTGCCACGGGTTCCTGACGAAATCGAAGGATAACTCCGAGGAGACTGTTTGAGAGATCAGGTCCCTGGAGAAGCTCTTTATTTAAGGATGTGCCTTGAAATGAAGATCCACAGTCGAATACAACCCTAATTTTCTTTTTCCTCTTGTGGTACACGCTGTGATGGGGTATGTACCATACTCTTCCGAATTTTCCTGACAGCTGATCTAGTGTCACCTTTTCGGCATACCCTTTCTCCAAGAGGTTACCCATAAATTCCTTATAATCGGTCAATAACGTGTCATCCCTTTGGAATCTCTTCATGAGGCTATTAGCTCGCTGTTCAGCTATCTTTCTATTATTGGGTAGGTGAACCTCCTCTTGACGGAATGGAAGTCTAAGTTGATAGTGACCATCTTGTTTAACAACAGAGTCTGCAGCAATCTTGAGGAACATCCTGTCCTCAGCTGAATACTCAGGCTTCTCATCATATACCTTTTCAGGAAAATCATGATTTAACTGACTCAGGATGAGCTGTTCAACACTGGAAATTGAAATCCTATTACAGGACACCTTTAGTCGTTCATTTCTGCTTATAGATGGGCTTCTGCCTAATGGTCCATTAATAAGCCATCCTAATTGAGTTAGGACTGCATAGGGTCCATCTTCTTGACTATTAATGACCCTCCATGGCTCTATAAGCTTTGGAGCATTAACTCCAATCAACAGACCGACTTCCGCTTCAATGGTATTCAAACTGATCTCTTTGAGATATGGCCAGTGCTGAATGTCCTCCTGGGTAGGAATGTTTTCTTTACCAACTGGTATTGAAGCTTGAGTAAAAACCTCTGGCAGGGGCAAGAAATTATTACTGTTGAGGCTACTTACTTCCAACCCATCCAATTTGTATGTATATATTGGTCTTTCTTGTCCCATGGTCCTGAGTAGAACTTCTGTTCTCCTCCCTCTCACATGCAGCTTTTCCGTTAGACTTTCCGTACAGAAAGTTGCGGAACTTCCCGGATCGAGGAAAGCATAAGTCTCTATTATGTTACTCCCGTTGCAGGCCTTTATCTTCACTGGCAGAATAGCAAGTTTGTAGTCTAAAGAGCTGACCTCCGCCTGTTCTGCTGATACCATGGCAATTGTAATTAAGTTACTACAACCCTTATCCTTCTGGGAAGTGTATTGCTCTTTGAGAGGCATACATTCAACATGGAGAATTGTTGGGTGGCTTTTGTGACAAGCCTTACAATCCAGGCGTTTTCTACATGCTTTGCTCATATGCCCCTTTAGAAGACATGCAAAGCATAGTCCTTTTCCCTTTAGAAAATCGATCTTCTCTCCATGAGGCTTTAATGCTATCTGACGACATTCTTCCAATGCATGATTGCCAGAACAGAACAAGCAGGGGGCCTGTAATGCAACACCTGTAGCCTCATTGCTCTTTATTTCTTTCGTACCAGATATCAGTGGTGATATTGAAGTAGCAAAGCTTTTCTTACTCCCGGACTTGAAAGGACGAGAACCTGTCTCAGCCCTAATACATTTTGTAGCAGAAGTAGGGTCTAGAATATTGCCAAAGAGTGGGTCTTGAAGTATCTTTGCCTGTTTTTCAATAAAGGCGACCACGTTATGAAATTTGGCTCTACTGTTTGTTCTTTCAAGGATGTCACATGCTGTGTTTCTCCACTTTTCACGTAGTTTATATGGGAGTTTGGATATAATCTGTTTTAGATTGGAAGGCAAATCAAGATCAAACATGTTAGGAAGGTCTTCCGCAGCATTGCAACAGCCTCTCAAGTAAAGTGCATAAGCATTAAGGGCCTTTCCATCATCGGTCTTGATATTACTCCAACTCAGGGCCTTTTCCATATAAGCACTGGTGATTTTCACTTCATCACCAAAATGACATGTGAGGAGCTTCTTAGCTTCAGCATAACCCCTTCTAGTATCCATATGCAAGCAGCTTCGTACAAGTTCCTTGGACTGGCCAGAAGTAAATTGTTCCAGATAGTAAAGTCTATCCCTGTTATTGTCTGTATTATCTTCTATTCCATGTTCAAAGGCTTGCATGAAAGGGCGAAAATTTAGCGGATCTCCGTCGAACACTGGAATTTCTCTAGATGGGAGTAGAGTGTGTTTTTGCTGCAAGACCAGAAGTTCAGCAATGTCATTTTGCCTCCGCACCACGTTTGAAAGATTCATATTTGTAAGCCCCACGTCTGTGCAACTAACAGATGGATTTTGAAAAGTTGTAGCAGGATTATCAGATGTTGCTGTCGCATCCTCAGCATTGGACTTTCGATGTGCTACTTGGTTGAGTTTTGGAGGTTGAAACATTCTTTGCAATGGAGTTTTTGGGATAGCTCCAAGTTGAACAAATTCAAAAGATGGCGAGGGTCCTGGTGATGTCTGATCCTGTTTCGTTGTTGTATTCTTAGAATTCTCGGCGGTGTACTTTTCGAGATACTCATTCATTTCGTCCTTAGGTTCACAAGATTGCTGGGAAATAACAGATCGAACATGTAGACTTGGGCTTGCTGTTGTTGCATAGTCTTCAAAGACCTTCAGTTTAGCATCTTTTGCAGCAATGTCACATTCCAAATTTACTGTTTCCAGTCTCCTATTCAAAGCAGCCTTTTCCATTTCTAGGGCCTGTTTTTGTTTTAATGCAGCTTTGCGAGCAAGAAGGGCTGCTTTATCAGCAGTTACTTTTATCCTCATTGATGACAATGATGATGATATACTTGAGCTGTGAGAACTACGAGATTTATCTGACCTCTTGGACACATTCGAAACACTATCACTTGGCTCGATAAGTGTTTGTGGATCCTTTTGAACATTTTTCCACATCTCATATTCACTCATAAAGTTCTCAAATGTAGCCATTTTAGGCTCAAACCAGTCAATGCGCTCATTTTCTCTGATATCATCAGACAGTTGTTCTTGCACAAGTCTATGAGCAGTCTTAAATTCTCCAAGTGACATAAAAAATGTCTCTGCACTTCTTTTTATTGATTCCACATCACAACCCTCAGCAAGCAATGCCTTTACTTCATTCATCCTACGTGTGCACACACCAAGCTTTCCCCTACGCATAGAACTGAGGGATCCAATGCTTTGTTCAACTCCATCCTTATCATTTTTGGACATTTCATCAGCCATGTTTGACACAAACAAGCACAATCAAGTATCCAGCCTTCCATAGAATCAACAGGCCACAATGTACACATAAGCATCAGCTTCTTGTACCATGCTTTGATCAAAGCCAAAATTCTCAACCACAGCTCTTAGAAATAAGTTCACCCTTGTTTACTCACGCTTTGGATGAATTTCAGAATCCTTTCAAAGCTGTCGATACGTATCACTCATGGCTTGATCATTCCAGATGTAGGCCTTGATTGGGCCTACCGCATGCCTGCTTGTCCTTCTTGGGAGTTTTTTGACTTAATGTAGTGGCTTCCTTTCCTTCTTAAGCCACTTCCGTGAGGGAAAGTATGTTTGACGCTACACCTGTTTCAACAAGACTTGAGATTTATTGTAACAAAAAGGTGAAAACTTAAAGACAAAACTCTGTGCTCCAAACAAGCAGTGTGGTGTAATGTAGGTCAAAAAACTGTCTCCCTTCCCCTCCACCCTTGCCACATCACTTCCTGCTTAAGATGGCTACCTTCAGGAAGTCCCCAGAAACGGGTGCAATTCTTTCCCTTTACCACAGGGGGGAGTGCAGACAGTAGTTACATACAGCAATGACATTAAGTAACATTATTAATAGCCTTATGGCTCCTACACAAGTATAAGTAAGAAATCTTTTGACATGGGTAGTAAAAGAATGATCTGCTATAGATGTATAGCTACGGATTCACAGAGAGATTATACTCCACGTTTATATCTCGCAGTAAAGCTGTCTTGAAGAGAATGACCTTTTAAAGATTAGAAAACTTACACACTGTTGTACAGTAAAGCTTCATGAGTGATAAGGAGAACACTGATATGGATATAGGTGTGTGTGTGTGTGTGTGTGTGTGTGTGTGTGTGTGTGTGTGTGTGTGTGTGTGTGTGTGTGTGTGTGTGTGTGTGTGTGTGTGTGTGTGTGTGTGTGTGTGTGTGTGTGTGTGTGTGTGTGTGTGTGTTAAACAGGTTAAACCAGTTTCATTCATATATGTGTGAACATAAGTGGTCTGTAAGTTTTCTAAAATGTTTTTGGAATAAGTATTTTATGCTCACCAAGGCTATTTATTTGATCAAATAAAAACAGTAATATTGTGAAATATTATTATAATTTAAAATAATTGTTTTCTATTAGAATATCTAGTAAAATGTAATTTATTCAACATCAAACATCATTATTAAACATCATTACTCCAGTCTTCAGTGTCACATGATCCTTCAGAAATCAGTATAATATGATGAAACATTTATGATTATTATCAATGTTGAAAACAGATGTGCTGCTTCATATTTGTGTGGAAACTGTGACTGAGGATTCTTTGATGAATAGAATGATAAAAAAAACAGCATTTATTTGAAATTGAATCTTTTGTAACATTTTAAATGTCTTTACTGTCACTTTTGTTTAATGTATTTTTGCATCCCTATTTTATTACTGGATATTTTTGTTTGCTATTCCGTATGTTTTCGTAATATAAGTGAACAACCGGACAGAATTCAGTGTCTTCTTCTTTCTATTTGTTTCTGTAGAAACTTCTAGTTCTGTATGGACTGTTGCCCATTCCTTCAGTCGGGATAAAGGGCTTCCAGCAGGTGAATGACCCCAATGTGGTTTGCAATGAGAGCACTATTATGTTTTTCTTCATGTTGTTCATAGTATGATAAAAGCCTTTATCCAAAACTTCAATCATGTCACTTCATGTGAAATTTGGATCTTAGTCCCGCAGTGTTGAACTTGTTGTTTTAGTTTGGCATTGATGAAGCCAGAGTTATGTCACCAGCTCTACTATGAGATAAACACATTCAGGAAAACAAGATCATGAAATGTAATCACAGGAATGCCATTCATTACAATTACAGTACTGGTTAAGCAAGAATAAAGATAAACATTCATTTTGGATGATTTATCCATGATTTATCTACTTGAGCGGCGGTGTTCTAATACTACTATCAACACGGGCGGCAATCAGACATTTGACTTTATTGCATTGGTCTATTGGCGTAGTGAGTTTGTTTTTGCCCTGAGCGCACACGACACGAGGTGAACGACACTGGCCTCGGGCCAAAGCAAAGGGATGTTGAGAAACTGGGGTTAAAGTTACAGTAGTTGCATGTTATATCACTTGGCAGTGTTTTTGTGTGCCTTTCTGTCAAAACATCAAGTTCATAGCTTGTGAAATGCCAGAACATGATGACATTGTTGAATCTGTGTCAGTCCAGTGTCAGCTGACGGGCTCAGAGCGGCCAATTAACCCAAACACCCCCGGCCACCCCATAAGCCCCCTGAGAACAGCTCCATACTGCATACTGGACAGCCGCCAACAGAGTTTATGTTGAGTTTAGATGAGTTTTTTATATATAGTAGGGCTGGGAAAAAATGAATCGTGATTAATCGCATCCAAAATAAAAGTTTTGTTTACAAAAAAATATAAACAATATAAAATATGTGTGTGTAGTGTGTATAATTATTTTGTATATATAAATACACACACATGCATGTATATATTTAAGAAAAATGTGTTATTAATATAAAAAATATGTATATTTCTATATAATATAAATGATGTATAAATATATATACAGTATATACATGCAAATATTTCTTAAATATATACATGCATATGTGTGTGTATATAGGCTATATTCAAAATAATTATACACACTACACACACATATTTTATGTAAACAAAACTTTTTTTTGGATGCGATTAATCACGATTAATTTTTTCCCAGCCCTAATAAAAAGAGATTTTAATTTTTTTTAAACTTAAGGGAAAAACAACAAAACAATAGTGGTAATAAAAAATGATAACAATAATAATTGTATATTAATTATAATAAATAATAATAATTAATAATAATTATATCACGTATTTTTTTGGTTAACCCTTCATACAAAGAAATAATTGCATATCAGAAAAATGTTAAATGTTCATATTAATATTAAAATAATATTCTATTTATTTTCTATAGTTATTCTATAGAATATATTATATGTATAATAATTTTTTTACTAAAAATGCTTGACATGTCATAAAATAAAATAAAGAGAAACAAACAATTTTCACGTGTGTATATATATACTTTTCTATAGTTATTTTTATCACTTTCCTATATATAATGTCATATATATATATATATATATATATATATATATATATATATATATATATATATATATATATATATGCCAAATTTATTTATATAGTGTTATTCACAAAACACATTCTTGTTTCAAAGCAGAAAATCATGATGTTAATGTTTACAAAATCTTTATGCTTTATAGTCACGAGGTTGACTATATAGTTAATTTGTCTATATAGTTCACATATAGCCTATATAGTTATCACATATAGCCTATATAATTATCACATATAGCCTATATAGTTCACATTTAGTGACGATACATGCAATAAAGCAGTTGAGATTTGCCATATAGTGTACATCACTTCATGTGTATACTGTATGTGCACTCGTCTTTTTGGAACGAGTATATTATTCATTTAAAATTAATATATTTCCCCCCCAGCTTCAGCCTTCAATTCTATTGAGAATGAATCATTAAAGACCTGATATAAAATCTTTTTAGATCTGATCAGTGATGCTATCAGATTGTAAAATCATTACTATATTCAGATTATTATATTCAGATATGGTGCTTCAAATTATGGTGCATGTCTAGAAAAACATAGTAATACCGTGATACTTTTTTGTAAGTGAGTGCAAAGTATTTTTAATGTGTCACACACAATGAATTAAATTCATATCCGACCACAGCATGACATTCACACTAGTTTGTATTATAAACAAAAGTGGTTTGCGGTGAACAATATCCAGCAAATTTCTAGATTTAAATTTGGATTGATTTGCATATAAACCAGTCACATTATTTTCTCACCACACATACAGACATACATTAAACATATTTTATTGAGTATATAAATAAAATGTTACATTTATGTTTTATATGACATATATGTACATTTCTACACAGTTTTTGTATTAAAAAAGAATAAAAAGAATTTTACATAATACTGTACATGGAACGATTTCAGTACAAAACAATATTGCATAGAAAATTTACCACCTCTACATAATAATTTTAACATTTTTAGTAAAATATATTTACTGTAATAATATAGTAGGTAGCTGCAATTATGAGAACCTTAAATATTTAATTTAGCCTGTCATTTCCATAAAGCAAATAAATAGAATAATCATATTTACTACTGTATAATAGTTTGAGGTATATTTGAAGTGTGAGACTGATACATTCTGTATAGGTTAGCAGCAATATAAAGCTCTCGTAATGAGTCTGATCCATTGATATGGAGTCATTTGTTCAGGTTAGTACTGGTACAAGGTACTAAAGAGGTTTTAAAATACAAGAGAAGATTCTCACGGTCCACACATGAGCCTCAAACCTCTGCTAATATCGTTATGGTCTTGAATGAAACGTCTGAGCTGGTTTCAGTGCCTCACCGAGGGACAAAAGCCACTGGAAGCTCTCGACTGGGAACCAGTGTTCCTGAATGCAGCGAGTCCACCGGCTCATGGTCTGTGGCCACAATCTCATAGTCACGTAGTATCTGTAATAAAGAGCATATGACTGTGTTAAGAAAATACATTCAGAGTAGAAGTATTGTTAACCGGTTAATGTCCAGCTACACTGCAAACGTACCCAGCAAAGACCCAGTTGTATCTGTAGCTCAGCGAGACGCCGGCCGATGCACATCCTCTTTCCGATCCCGAAGGGAACATGGGCGAACGGGTTGATGGAGGCTTTATCCTCAAGCCAGCGTTCGGGTCTGAACTGCTTCCCGTTGTCAAAATACTCCTCGCTTGAACCGATAGCCTGACTGTTGATCATCAGGACGGTCTGAGAACAGAAAGAAATAGGGTTTAATAAATATAATACTCCAATTTCATCTCACGAACTGCTATATGAATGTGCATTGCATAAAATGTCTATAAAACTTCACATTTAATGTGGATAATATGAATGGGACACAAACTAGTTACAGTCTTTTGCAAAACGAGTATATTTTTCATGGAAAAAAGTTTTCACTCTGTTTTTCTGAATTAACGAGTTAATTATTTCAGAATTATGAGATAGATTTGTCTTGAAAAAAATGTTTTCACTCTGTTTTTCTGAATTAATGAGTTAATTATCTAGGAATTATGAGATAGATTTGTCTTGAAAAAAAATGTTTTCACTCTGTTTTTCTGAATTAACGAGTTAATTATCTCAGAATTATGAGATAGATTTGTCTTGAAAAAAATGTTTTCACTCTGTTTTTCTGAATTAATGAGTTAATTATCTAGGAATTATGAGATAGATTTGTCTTGAAAAAAATGTTTTCACTCTGTTTTTCTGAATTAATGAGTTAATTATCTCAGAATTATGAGATAGATTTGTCTTGAAAAAAATGTTTTCACTCTGTTTTTCTGAATTAATGAGTTAATTATCTCAGAATTAGGAGATCGATTTTTCTTGAAAAAAATGTTTTCACTCTGTTTTTCTGAATTAATGAGTTAATTATCTAGGAATTATGAGATTTTTCTAGAAAAAAATGTTTTCACTCTGTTTTTCTGAATGAATGAGTTAATTATCTCAGAATTAGGAGATCGATTTTTCTTGAAAAATTTTTTTTCCACCTTTTTTTTTTTGAATTAATGAGTTAATTATCTCAGAATTATGAGATTTTTCTTGAAAAAATGTTTTCACTCTGTTTTTCTGAATTAACGAGTTAATTATCTCAGAATTGTGAGATTTTTCTTGAAAAAAATGTTTTCACTCTGTTTTTCTGAATTAACGAGTTAATTATCTCAGAATTATGAGATAGATTTTTCTTTAAAAAAATGAATGTTTTCACTCTGTTTTTCTGAATTAATGAGTTACTCATAATTTTGAGATAATCAAGTCATTAATTCAGGAACAACAGAGTGAAAACTTTTTTCAGTGAAAAATGATCTCGTAATTCTGAGATAATTAACTCGTTAATTCAGAAAAACAGAGTAGATTTTTTTTCCTCAAGTGAATGCTATACACTTCCGTACTATTAGAATCAATTCTTTCATGAGCTTCAATGTAGAGCTTTCTAAATCAGCTGCTTATGAACTCTTATTATAGTTATGATGTATTAGAAACAGTAGAGATCGAGAGCGCTCACTCGGGTTTGGATCAGAGTTCATATATGGGGAAGTAGTGACTGCTAATAATGAATACTCACTCCTTTAGGCAGAGTATAATCGCCCAGCACCGTGTCTTTGTCTAAGGTCCGGCTGGTGAACGGCACAGAGGGGGAAACTCTGCAGAAGAAAAAGAAAACAACAATGAACCTCTTGCTGTTGAGAATTCCAGAGAATTTCCATCTTTTGCATGCGTGAGACTGTAAGCTGAGTGGTATCAGGCACTTTATGGCGCTTATGCAAGTCAAGGCTATAGATAATCCCACAAATACACCATCAACATTCACAGCACATGCTTCAGCATTATCCTTCTTTAATGTCCCAGGACATGTCTTCCTGTAACGCATGACTGTCGACTGGAACATGAAAGTGTGAGGGTATAAACATGACTTCCATGTGCCCGGGACTATTAATATGTCAGCTGACTGGATCTGGTAATGACCTCATATGAACCTTTACAGCTGATTCCACACGTTCATCTGAACAGTGCTGGGAGGGACGCCTATATTTTTAAAAATAAAGGTTTTAAAATGGGGTTTTTACAGCCTATTTTTGGTTCCCCAAAGAACCTTTCAGTTAACCATTTTTAAAACGTAAAGAACATTTTCATAATCTGAAGAACTTTTTGTGCAATGAAATGTTTGAATGTTTAAGGCTCTTCATTGTTCCATCAATGCCAATAAATAACCTTTATTTTTAAAGGTGTAAGAAATATTTGGGTTCCCAAAAGAACCTTTCAGTGAACAATTAAATTCCTAAATTAAGCATTTTAATAATCTAAAGAACCTTTTTCCACTAAACAATTTTTTGTGCAATGTAAAGATTTGTTCCAAAAGGGAGTTTTTGCAGGGATGCAATAGAAAGCAATACCATTTTGGGTTCCTCGAAACACCTTTCAGTTTTTCTATGTAAAGAACATTTTTAAAATGTAATGAAACTTTTTCCAGTTTAAAAACCTTTTTTAATGTTTTGAAAGGTTCCATGGATCTTACAGATCCTTCGTGGAATCATAGATGCCAATAAAGTACTTTAATTTTTTGGTTCATTTTGGTTCCCCAAAGACCCTTTCAGTAAACCATTTTTAAAAGTTAAAGAACCATTTTCTTGTATAAAAGAACATTTTAATAAACATAAGAACTGTTTGTGCAATGGAAAGACTGTGATGATTGTTAAAGGTTCTTCATTGGAACCATCAATGCCAATAAAGAACCTTTATTTTTAACAGTTAAAGAACCACTTTGAGTTTGTGTGTTTGCAGCAATCTCTTTATATCCAAAACTAATTTCTCCTCGGGAGACAAATAAAGATACGTTGACTTTGACTTTTACTTTGAGTTCCCGAAGAACTTTTCAGTGAGCAGTTCTTAATAATTTTTTCTTTGTGTGAAGAACAAAAAGTCTTTTTCTTTAAAGGAGCATTTGTGGAACAGAAAGGATCCATGAATGTTAAAGGTTCTTGAGGGAACCATTGATGCCAACAAAAAAAAAATAAACAGTGTTTTTAAGGGTTTTAAGTAACCATTTTGGTTTCCCCAAAGAATTTTCCAGAACCTTTTCCACACACAAAATAAAAGTCCTTTACTGACATTGATGGTTCCATCAAGAACCTTTAACATCAATGGATCTTTTCTATTCCACAAAAGGTTCTTTATAGTTGAAAAGAGTCTGTAGAAGGTTCTGGCATTCTTTGGGAAACCAAAAACTTTTGGAATCTATTTTTAAGAGTGCATGAATTTTAAAGGTTCTTAATGGAATCATCGATGCCAATAAAGAACCTTTATTTTTAAGAGTGTAAAGTGGATTGTCTCAACCAGTATTAAGGGAAAACCTTTCAATTAAATCAAAAGAAAGACACGAGAAGTGATATTTTGCATACGTAAAATACTAATTTGGAGTATATTTTGTGGTGAAACGTGACTCATGCTCACCTCATGGACTCCTTCAGACAGGCTTTGAGGTAGGGCATGTTCTTGATGTGTTCGGCACGCGGCGTCTTCCCAGCAGGCACCACGTCTCGGATCTCCTTCAGAAGTTTTCCTTGGGCGCAGGGGTTTCGGGAGAGGTTGAAAATAGCCCACAACATGCTATTAGCCGTCTGCGGGAGAAAAACAAGAAGGATTTGCTTGGTCAATCAGGACACACTGTACAGTATTCCTCCAGCAGAACAATTAACGCTCGCCCTGCCTCATTCTTCTGACTTATGTGCTTGAGTGAACTAAGCCTGGATAAGAGCAGAACAAAGAGCAGTTAAATCAACTGTTTTTTTTAGCTCGCTCTCGTGTGACTGCAAAACACGCTCGCTGAAAAACAGGCTTGTTGTGAAAGTTGGTGTGTGTTGTGAATGCGTACCGTCTCCACTCCTCCGACCTGCAGTTCTGTGGTGGCGGCGTACAGCTCCTTCTTGGTGAGGTGGTTCTGGTGGAAGATATCGCAGAGGAAATCGTCCGCTTTGCCGTTTGAGTGCCTCTGCAGCTTCTTGTCAATGTAAAGTTTAGCTGTTAAGATGATAGATTGCTTGAGTTATTGGTGACATTTGTAAAGAATGCTTTTTAATAAAAGTGTGTGCATTCTTAAATGGCATTTCATGAAATGTAAGTGAATAAAACATGCTATTCGCTCAGTAATATTTAGAGTGAATGCATGATTTTATTTAATGGTGTCCTTTATTGAAAGTTATGTTCACCCAAGCTGCATTTATTTGAAGGAAAATACAGTAAAAATAGAAATATTGTGAAATATTACTACAGAACTGTTTTAATATTTTCGAAATATTATTTATTCCTGTGATCAAAGCTGAATTTTCAGCATCATTACTCCAGTCTTCAGTGTCACATGATCCTTCAGAAATCACTATAATATGATGATTTGATGCTCAAGAAATAATTCACAGATTTTTTTTTTTTTTTTTTACAATTTCAGCTATAAATTTCCGGATCAGTTGCTGCCTTAAATTTTTCAAATTGGCTGTACAACTTAAATTATATTAAACTGTGAAAAAAAATAGGTTAATTTTGTATAACTTATAAAAAGTTGAAGTTGCTTAAATTATTTTGATGAGTTAAAGTAGTCAAAACATCACTGTTGCCATGACTTACTGATCATATCATTTTTTACAGTGTTCTTTTTATTATGAATATTAAAAACAGTTAGTATCCCTTTAAATGCATATTTGCTGAATTAATCTTACTGACATACTATATAAAACAGACATGCATATTATCCATTTTTAAATAGACTTTCATTGTTATAATTTGTATGTATGTATATATATATATATATATATATATATATATATATATATATATATATATATATATATATATATATATTCATATTGGTTAATTTTACATAAACTGACTCTGAATTAACTTATAACAGTCATTTAAAATTGTTCTGTTCTGTTTTTCTGTATTATGCAAAGCACTTTGAATCATCACTGTGAAATGGTTCATTTAAATAAACAAATAATTTCATTTTTATCATGTATTTGTAATATTTTTATATATTTGTTGAATATTCAATATTCAGAGGAATATGTATATCGTATACTTTCTACCAAATGCAGAAATGTAAATGTTCATTAAAAACTGGTATGTTGTCAGCACTTTTGTCTAGTTTAGCTGCAGGAAAGATGAAGGATTTGTGATAGAGTGACAGATGTCACAGCAACACAACAAACTGAGAGTGATTCAGTCTCGCGTCAACATTCCTACCGCCTCTTTCTCTCTCTCCGCTGGTATACAAATATTTGGCTGGATTCTCTTGCACTTAGGTCACCGCATTTACTACCCTACTACTCTACTCTCTCTCCTCTCTCTCTCTCTCTCTCCTCTCTCTCTCTCTCTCCTCTCTCTCTCTCTCTCTCTCTCTCTCTCTCTCTCCCCTCTCTCTCTCTCTCTCTCTCTCTCTCTCTCTCTCTCTCTCCTCTCTCTCCTCTCTCTCTCTCTCTCCTCTCTCTCTCCTCTCTCTCTCTCTCTCTCTCTCTCTCTCTCTCTCTCTCTCTCTCTCTCTCTCTCTCTCTCTCTCTCTCTCTCTCTCTCTCTCTCTCTCTCTCTCTCTCTCTCTCTCTCTCTCTCTCTCTCTCTCTCTCTCTCTCTCCTCTCTCTCCTCTCTCTCTCTCTCTCTCTCTCTCTCTCTCTCTCTCTCTCTTCTTTAAGGGGGTCGAGGCAGAGGCAGAAAGCCGTAAGTTTATGTGTGTCATCCCCTGACTGGAAATGTGGGTTCACTTTATGGGTCACACACGTCTCTTAGGAACTCTTTAGTACCTGTGCACAGGAACTCTTTAGTACCTGTGCTAAAAATACGGTCCCATGCCGCTGTGTGGTCTTTCCATGTTTTGGTTTTCAGAATCCTGTGAAGCCCCACGGGCGTCACCATCATTGTTCCAAAGGTGCTCATCACCTGAAAGTGAGAAAACAACATCTGTTTTTTAACTATGGCTTACTTACAGCTTTGCATTTCTAATGCCTCAAAACGCAGATAAGGAGATGTGGATAAAGCTTAACTTTCATCAGTTTGATCAATAGTTTAAACAGCGAGCGTTCACTGTTCAAAATATTGATTGGGTCAAAGATATGGTCAATTTACCGTTTTTATCGACGTGATGAAACTCATGGCCTCCTCGCTGACTCTGTCTTGCAAGAGCCCAAAACGTGTGTCATAAAGCACATAGCAAATGGCTATAAGACCAGAAGAGAGAGAAACATTAAATGCATTTCATTATAGCAATGACATCTAGTATATGTGGGAAGTGTTGCAGGAAAACTCACTTTCAAAGGACCACTTGTTCAGTTCAAAATACAGATCATTGATCTTTCCATTGACTTGGGCTCTTCCGATCCTCTTTATCAAATCAGCTGAAACCTTAAAGACAACAAGCAGTCATATACGTGCATAGACGTGAATGATGCAGTACGTGAACTGATGTTTATCAAGCTTAACTCACTTCATTGATTTTCCCATCCAGTTTTATGACTTCGGTTGGTTTCATGAGTTTCTGCTGGAAAGCGCTGCGCACTCGCTGCCAGTCCTTCCCCTCCCTGCAAATACATGAGTTTCAAATACCACGACTGTCAGGAAATAACCAATAAAATCTTGTAAGAGAAGCAGAATATTTACAGTATGAGCAGCCCATAAGCCTCGTCCCGCATGTCTCTGTAGGCTTTCCATGGCTTGATCTCCAGTCTCTGAGGATAGCTGCCCTCCTTCCTGTAAAGAGCCTCCAATAAACTCGGAGCCCCAATGTGAACCGACTCAAAAGAGCCCAGCTTCATCCGGAAGATCTTCCCAAACTTCTTATGGTAATCGATCTGAGGTCAAAAAGAGCAGAGAAAATAAAATACTTAAAACAGAGGAAATGAGTGTGTGTGTGTGTGTGTGTGTGTGTGTGTGTGTGTATAGAGATATAAAGTGCTCTAAAAAAGCATAAATAAAGTAAAAAGTTTCACTAAACATCACATAAATATCACTTATTAAGTTTAATTAAGTTAAAGTTAATTTATAGTGTACATATAAATAAGAAAAATATAAATGAAAAGCCCATACAAATTTAAATAAAATCATATTCAAATAATAATAATAATAATAATTATCATTCTTAATGCAAGAAAAACCTTTATTAATAGTATATTTCATGAACATTTTAAAAAATAATTAAAAAATGTTTATTTATTTTTATTTTATATTTGACACAAAATAGTTATTTTAAAATCATTAAAATATATAAGGACATAAATTCAATTTTTTTTTATAATGCGTAATAGGCTAATGCAGAGGTTCATACCAGCGCCTCGTGTTGTTTCTTTAAGCCTCCTTTCCGGAACACCTCGATGAGGCTGCCGAACAGCGGCCAGTTTGTTGGTCCAGGAATGGAGTCGAGACTGTGCGCGCATGGCACGCTCCCGCCAGCATCCTTCGAGTCCAGCACGCACACGGAGGATGTGGGCTTACAGTGCTGAAGCCCCACAGACGGCTTCTTCTTCAGTAGCTCCAGAATCTGAGGACCTTTCTGGATATGCACTCTCATCTTAAAGCGTGCGTAAAACGACGTGCTTAAAAGTGTCAGTGGAGTTTCTCTAAGATGCCACTATATAGCCTATATATACTCGCGGCTGTGTTTATCTCGGTCGGACGCGGCGACCAATCAGGAATCGTGTGTGGAAGTCGAGCCCACCATTCATTTATGGATCTACGTTGGTGAGTAGCCTATCGCATGACCCCGCACAGACCGAGGAAGTGCCCTCAAACGCGCTTTATAAATAAACATAGCGGAGGTGAGGCGGTTCGCTTTGAGCTGGCCTCAACTCCTCTCTCTGAGTCAACACTGGGACCGCAAATATTTACTCAGCAGCTCCTGTGCGCTCCTGGCCAAAGACGAGCGGCAATCGCGTTGTTTGTACAGTATTTGCGATGGTGCCTTGGAACATTTCGACGTGGAATTTCATTGATGACATCTCACATTTCATCATCGTTAAGCATCGTTATGCATATACGTGCAGCACTTGTTTGACAGAACCGCAAAAAAAAAAAAAAAAACTTTCTAAAAGAAAAGGTTCTAAAAGGGTTTTGCATTGAGATAAGTTCATTTTTTGCGGTTTTACAGTATTGACATCAGAATAGTTGATAAATAACAATGGATGTGTCCATGAATATCAAGATTTTAGATTAAGAAGTTGCATGTGTGTATGAAAGGAAAGTGCATATTCATATAAATAACAAGTATTCAATGATTGAAGACAGCATGCATGATAGTCCCAGAATAACAAAACACTATCTCCAGTTGAATTACAGCGTTTTAACTAGTATTAGGACAAATATAGTGTTTTATGCAGCTGTAGAGGTTCAAAGTTCTCCAAATAACCATAAATAAAGAAAACTAATTTAACTAAACTTCACTAAAATAACTGATTCACTAAGTTAATGTATGGCATATTCATAAGAAAATCTAAATTAGGCTAAAAGAGCACACAAATTGAAATAACATCAAGCATTTATACTATTTATGCAAGGCAAGTCATACTATTTTTTATTTGTATATTGTATTTTATACACCGATTCAAATTACTTTAATAAACAGATATATACAATTGACTTTAAAATAATTACTAAATAATAAAAGTTAATGTTTTTTTTTTAAAAAAAGGAATGGATTAATTTTAAATCATAAGTAGGCTACATAAATGAAAATAAAATAACTGTTTTATAATGTATAATAATACAGAGGTTCTATAGTTGATATGTAACATGAAATCATGTCCATAAACCATGCAAATAAAATCAAGATTTTACATTAAGAAGTAGCATATTTGTAAAAGTGGAAGTGCATATCCATAGAATGTACAAATATGAAGTATTTAATGAATGTGATGTCATGTAGACTGCATGCATAATAATGATAGAATAATAAAACAGTGATTTAGCATCTTCCACCACAGGACACAGCTGACATGCCATTTAAACTAGAGAATTTGGCTGCAGAGTTTGTTTAGCATTGTGGATTTGTGTACGGGTGTTGTTAATGTGTGTATCGCATGACCCGTGAGCATGAGGTTTGAGTATAAAATTAGCCGGGAGAAGCGTGTTGCCCAGTACCCAGTGTACATGATGCAAAAACATCATCTTACATCTGAACTCAAGCCCAATGGTAATCCCACGCTCATGATAGTTTAGTATAGTTTTACAAAAGTACAGATATGCGGTACAGCAAACATGTTGACTCATAGCACATAGATCTTGTTTAAATAACCTTGAACCCTCCGCAGTGCTTGCTGTGCTGCCGTAGCTTTTAACAAGATCAAGTCCACAAAACACACAGAGAACAGATTCATCACGCTCGTGTTTGGAAGAGCCATGTCTATTGACCAATGATCTCAAAATGGCCAAATATTGGCGGATTTATCATATAATTTGTATTCCTATCATACTAGTATATTGAATTCAATAATTCATTTAAATAATTATAATAAAAAAATTACAATTTTGGCAGAGGTCAAGGTTTCTTAAGAATATAGTTTCAATTGATTATATTATTTTTTTTTTTTTTTTACTGTCCCCATTGTCACTTTTCATTCTGTTAGTAGCAAAGCCCCAGCCAGTTCCCTGATGACATCATCCTCCAGGAAGTGACATCATTTTGGAGGGAAATCAGCAGCACACATTTTAGTGAGTATTATCTCTAGAACATTCCATCCTGTTTGAGAAAGTCATTATGAAGATATCTGAAGTATGATTTGTTTGCATAACAGAAATGAATCAAAGCACTTTAACACTTCAGAGTTTGTTGGCATGCTGAATGTTTGGACTAAAAACAGTGAAGCGAGTATAGTCAGAGTTTATTGTGATGTTGCTTCTGTTAGGCCATGGAAATATGTCAACCTAAAAACAATACAACAATAATGTTTTGTTAAGTAACATGCACAATAAAACGTTTGTTAACTTTATTGGGCTAAAATGACTAAATGAATGCAATATGACCCGATCCTCGGGTTGTTCCAGAACACATGGGTGGTCGTTTGGTTTTTTGGCAAAAACAAGGTATTAGAGCTATTGAATGAACCACAGCCAGAGTTAAACCCCTCGACTTGTTTTTGGTTATTTGGCAGTGCTAGGCTGTGAAATATTGTGGTTTATACAAGACTCTTTCTTTGGTAAATTTTGGTTAAGCTCTTTCATACTTTTGGATTTTTTATTGCTCAACACTGGTTTGATTTTCTTCCAAAAGAGTAGATCAAAAGAAATGGAAAACAAGATAAAACCGCACATGCATATCCATACAAATATGGTTTTGAAAAACACGTGTTTAGAGCTCACCGTCATGATGTTGGCGTTGTGTGTTGCTGCCAGTGCATTGCTAAACAGTTTCTAAGGTAATTAATATGTGGTTTCTGTGGTGTTGTTAATTGATGATTTCCACATGGATACTTAGTGGCCTTTGTGAGATTCATATCAGGTCAGGGATTTTGTTTTTCATCTGTTTGCTTGGAAAAGTAAAAGTACACCTCTCCTTTATGTCTAGCACAAATAGTACAGAATGAGTTAAAATGTAACTAACACGACTAATTAAGATTAAATTATATGATATGTAACATGCTTTAAACATACTCTATGAACCCATGTGTGTGCCTCATAAACTCATTGACCCTACATACATAACACAGGCGGAAAACACACGAAGTGAACCAAAACTGATGACTCAAGCTCGTATGACCCCGACTGACAGGGTCATTGAGTTCAGTGACGAAACTGCACACATTCAATCTTGACAAATGAACGAATGTCTCTTATATCTTTGACTACATTCTAAAAATGCTGGGTAAAAATGTGGGTAAAATATGGACAAACCCAGCCATTGGGTTCATTTTTTTATTACTTTTTTACCCAATGGTTGGGTTCGTCCATATTTGACCCAAATTTGGGTTAAAACAACCCTGCATTTTTTAGAGTGTATAATGATTTCCTAATTCAAAATATAATCAAAGATTGCATATGTGGACACCTTCGAGGAGTTGGCTATTGAAAATAGAACTTTTTAATTGAACTCTTCTCAAATGAACAAAATGACTTGTATGAAATGATGCAAATACTTAAACCTCAAAGATGAACTCCAGCTAATTATTTGTTGACTGCCACAGAGAGGATCTTATATTATTGTGGAAACATTACTGTGCTCCTGGAATTTCTCAGCCACATCTGTTTCTCGTGCCGGTTGATGACCTTAGCCATCCCGTACAGGAATAAGGTTATGCATTCCACTTGGCATCAAGGTGTTGAAAGAGTTGTGTGTGTGATTTAGAGTAAAAAATGCCCCTGCTAGCGTCATTCATTCCTGTTATCACATCAGCGCATACCTAAGCAACTAATCTGATCCAATAGCACCATGATTTTGCTGTCAATTTACAGTGCGTTTACGCTGCTTGGACAGTGATTTATAGATGACACTTGAGAACGGCTCAGCCCCGGATACCTCTGCGAACTCACTGACCCTCTCTGAGGTTTGTATTGCGTAAACAACTCTGTGGGCTGGGAAAGAGTTAAGGGTTTCCCTATACATTTAGCAGCCACCTTTGCTCTACTCAGGACCTCAAAGAGTATTTGATTTATGGGTCATCGTTTGCAACGCACAATTATCATAATGTCTTTATGAAATGAATCGGGGTGCTGGTGCAGTGGTTCCCAACTTGGTGGGTTGGAACGTAAAATTGGGTCTTGTTGACAGCAGTGGAAAAAACAATGCAAATTGTAAATAATAAAGTGCAACTAAGCATAGAGAGGATCGACAGCTTCCATATCTTCTGTTGTTGACGTCAGATCCCATCGAATATATGTCGCAGAGAGCATGAAACTAATTTAGACACTTTTAGCATATGCAAAGTTTAAGGATAATTCCGGTATTTAACTTTGAGTCTATTTTCTAGTTTGTTTTGGATGAACTAGAGTGGTGGACTTCGAAATTTTGATGATGGGTCCTGTCTCGACTTTTTGACTATTTTAGGATAGCCTCTGAGCGCTTCAGAGTGGCTGTCTACGAGCATACTGAAACATGTCCTTAAAATAACCCTTAACATTCGTTTTCAAAACTGTGGAACTCACCGAGTGGTAAGCTTTATGTTTACAGCTTTATGTATATTTTTTTTCCTCCACCACTGAGGCAGAAATATCATCTTCAGAATCAGTTGTATTCCTATCTATATTCTGAAGGTTTTTACACATGAATTTGCTCATATATCATTTGCCTGATTTACTGTATATAACATTTTATTCCTACAAACAAGGTAAAGTGATTTCTTCTGGCTGTTGACAGTATTTTCTGATTTATGTAGTGCGTAAAATCCCAAATCCCCTTTATAAAAACCTGATCTCTAATACATCGTCAACAAAATTAAATCCAATGTTTTACTCTAATATTCAGATTTATTCAAAAGACTGCATATTTAATTAGATAATTAATCATGAACATGCTATTTCAGAAAACTTGTGGTGATATATTAGTGTCTTGCCTTCATTTAAGTCTGATTAACCTCATTTTAAGAGATCCACATTGGAAATATCCACACATTGGTGCTGTACAGCCTTGAGAGTAAAGGGTTCAAATGAGCCAATAGATCAACGGGTGCAATCAATAACTGTTTCCCCAAACCAGCTCCTCTTATTTGCATATATGACAGAGTAAATGTGCATCTTCACTTGCCAGCAGAGAGAGATTATTAACATTTTTGCGCTCATCCTGTGGCCGCATGTACAAAGCATACTTTCACTGGAATGTTCCTGCTTTCAGATGGATGAGCCGAAAGACGACAGCACGGATAAGAGCAGCACATCCCAGAGGAACATGACGCGTTATGTTGGAGTTCTCCTCAGAGATGGTGGTCGTAGAGAAGAGTCTGAATGTGTCGAGCCGCTCAGTTCATTTAGGAACAATGGGATGAGAAAAGTGTGAGTTCATCTTGAGAAGTTTGAGATCTGAAACTCTAAAGGAGAGGTCACTTGGGTCATTTTCTCAGGAGAAACATCTGAGAAGTGAGATACTTAGTCCAAAGTCTATTTGCTCTCCATTGAATCTTATTGCTTTCTAGGAAAATCTTGAGAAATGACTGTAAAGGACTCTCATTTCTGATTGGTCTTTCCCATAATATGTAGCTTGTAAACAATCTGTTTGGGTGTTGTTATCTTGAGTCAAGAAGATTAACACTTTAAAACCACCGGTGACACACTGCCTTGAGAACTAGTGAGTTGGTAAGTATAAGAATCACTCACCCCTAAAAAAGTGTCAAAGCCAGGATTGTGTTTCTTACCTTCTTACCTTTTTTTGGATGTGATGTCACGAGCAAACTGCCATGAGATGATTTACCTTTGACCCTTTCCCATCATTTTTTCTTTATATGTCATTATGATGGAGAAAAGGTGCCTCCAACAAATGCATCTTCAATTGCAAATACATCATTTAAGGAAACATTATTTGGGGAGGATTATATTCTTTACTGAAGAAGGTTAATGATTTTAACAGAACAAATATAAAATGCTACAGTTATTTGGTCAACCAAAAGAGTCTGAATCAACCTGAATTCACTCCTATGTAATGATTCTAGAGTTTTTAAAGCTTTATGTTTACAGTAAAGTTCTAGTAACAACTCCTACCAGTTTTTTATATTTAATTTTGAATCAGTTAAACTCTTATACGCTTGTCTGAAGAGGCTGATGATATTGGGGTTAAATGACATGACGTGAAGCTTTGCAGCCGGTTACAACAAACCTCTTAAAGGTCCCGTATTGTACAACTTTCTGAAGTTTTATTTTAAGGTTTTGATGTCCTTAAGAATATATATTTGCGGTATAAGTACCAAAAACCATCTCAATATATTTTTACAGCTCTTTCTCAAGAGCTCTGCCAAAAACAGCTCGATTTTGGCCTGTCTACTTAATATTCATGAGCCTCTCTTCTGATTGGCCTGTTGTTTTCTGAGTGACCCACCATTGGTGGGGTAGAGACTGAAGGCGGGGACTGAGTAGTTCTGACATCACAAATATACAATTATAAGTCAAAACAAAAAACGAAAAGGCATAGCTACTTTATGCTGGCTGTGTGCATTTGTCTGTGGATCGACTGTTTTGAAACTTATATGGTATAGCTCCTTATCATGAAAAAAGCCAGGAAATTTCAGTTTTGACAATATGGGACCTTTAGTGATCTAACTCTTCAGTGATCATATGTCGGATCAAGTCTTGAAACTGTATACGTTTGTTCAGGCAGTGTGGTCTGTGTCTGATAAATCTACATATTTTGTCACTATAGCCTGGGTTTCATTACAGATTTGCAGAAAACCTTTGCGATATTTTTTAAATGTCGATCAAAACGATTGCGAAAAAGACGGCGTTTCACTTTACCAATGTTATGTGACTAAATTGTAATTTTTACTCTCATGAGTCATTTTCAAAAATCATGGCGACGGATGTTGGAGGTTTACATATATCCCAGCCTCCGCACTAGCCATTATTTTAAATCGTAGGAGACATATGTGTGTTTAAATTGTAATAATAAAAAATAAGCAGTTTTTTTAACAATTTGTTTTACATTTTCATATAGCATATACAGTGCACTGCTTGAAACTAAAATAGTATACTAACTGGGGAAGAGTGAGCAAAAATTAGATTGAATACTTTAAACAATTCAGGCCAACTGAAACCAATTTCCCCAAATCGTATTTTAATTGGATTTCGAATAACGTATTTTGTGAGTTTTTAGACTATAAACTACTAAATGGATTTTAGTCAGATTTGTGGTTGCTGTCTGATCAAACCCTACACAGTCAACACTCACTACTAAACAGATGCAAAGAGCCAGTAAACTGCCAGACTCATAGGTGATGAAACCCTCGTCCTCCATGACCCCGACCAAGCTACTTAAAGCCTCGGGTAAATTTGCTGAAGCTCTTGACCTTAGATACTGTGTCCCGCAGGTCGCGTAAACCCAATCTAGGGTGCAGAGCCTTTCGGAAACCAGCAGAAATCCAGCTGGCCTTATCTTATCATGCTATGAGTGAGCAAACAGGAGCACAGAGAATGTCAGCCTGCACATTACCCTACACACATCAATCCTCCCGAGAAATGACGCGCTCACTAACCCATCAGTTTGATTAAAATGTAAATATGTTTAGGCTTGAGGTTCTTTATTGCATCTTCTTTTCTAGCCGTTAGTTTTTTTCTTCCACAGAGATTTTCTGCCATTTGCACATGCTCATGATGTCTGTTAGTGGTAGAAGTTTGAACAGAGCAAATACTTCCAGACGACGAGCGGAAAAACGACTGGAATCTTGATGTTGTTTTACACAAGGTTAAAAACATTCCCATAAATCTGACTTCCATGATGACTAGATCGTGCCTTTTAAAATGAATCATCCCCAATGAAATCAAATTTTGTGTTTTGTGGCTTCATAAAACGAGAACGGAAATAAAAAGGGCATTTTCTAAACTCCTGGACTGTTCACTGAATTCATTTATGTATCATCCATCCATCCATCCATCATCCATCCATCCATCCATCCATCCATCCATCCATCCATCCATCCATCCATCCATCCATCCATCCATCCATCCATCCATCCATCCATCCATCCATCCATCCATCCATCCATCCATCCATCCATCCATCCATCCATCCTTTCATTCTTTCATCCATCCATCCATCCATCCATCCATCCATCCATCCATCCATCCATCCATCCATCCATCCATCCATCCATCATCCATCCATCCATCCATCCATCCATCCATCCATCCATCCATCCATCCATCCATCCATCCATCCATCCATCCATCCATCCATCCATCCATCCATCCATCCAATTGCGATTAAACTACTTTAAATTCTAGCTATCTTGTAATTTCCATAACAATTTTTTTCCAGTGCATTCATAAGGTGCTAAGATGTTTTGTCTAGTTGCTAGGGTATTTTGGGGCGTTATTTACTTCGTTATTTATTGACAATCTATTTCTATTGATCTAGAAGGAAAATAGAAGAAAAAATAAACTAATCTGAATGACTGTTTACCTACATTGGAACTGATAGGTGTTGACAGTGTTACTCGACCCATTCAACGCCCCCTAAAGTGCCATTTGGCATTGTGCCGGTGTTGCCAAGTCTGTGGTTTCCACATGGCTACTTTTAAACTGTTGCCACAGGTTAATTTCCCCCCACGGGTTAAAGGTTTATTTGACTGAAATAGATGTATTGAGATATTTTAAAAGGATAAAGTCTTCCAAATGTTTTGGAAGAACTCCCGCTACCCATTTCCAGTGTCACACAAAAGTGACTCAGTGTTATTATGAGCTCATCGCTGCTGGTTGTTATGATAGGTGTTGTATAAGTGACAGTCCACGGCAACAGCTGACAGTCCTTCACAGTGATTGCTTCTTGATGTTTAGCCAACATGTTGATTCAAATCCCTCAGCTCGCACTTATGTCTTTACTATACATGATTTTCTAAAATATAAGCCTGTGCATAAACCAGACTGCTGTATGGAAAAGGTCTTGACACATTAAAGCTCTGAATAATGTGATTTGAATACAAACTGGACACATGATCATGCCCTTACTGATGGTCTAATGATCTATTGGTTGCCAGGGCATTACTTTTCAGTTGCTAGGGTGCTCTAAATAGTTTTATCATATTTGAAAGTGAAAGTGAAAGTGACTTCAGTCATTTTCTGCCGGTTCTGGAATCGAAGCAGAAACCCTTAGATTACCAATCAGACTCGCTAACCATTAGCCCACGACAGTCCACAAAGTGCTTTGTTGGTTGCTGGTTTAATAGGTGGTTGCTAGGGCATTGCTATGTGGTATGCAGTTGCTAGGGTGAGCTGAATAATTTTTAGTGTCTCGTGACCACTTTTACGTGGTCTTGGCACAGCCTTGACGGTCTTTGGTCTTAGTCTTGTCTTGGTCTCGGACCTCTCGATCTTGTCTAGGTCTCGCTGTCTCAGACCGACATAGTGGTCGGGGGATTTAGCAATACAATGCTACAATATCCACAACGATATCCGCAACGGATTGAAGCGCGTGTCCGAGTGAAGACAGTGCTGTGTGCGCGAGCCACACGAGAAAAAAACGGATCCGCGACACTGATCGCGGCGGCAACGAGCACTTTTTTGATCACTTGATTTAAAAAACACATATCACATACAGTTTTTGATGTACACTTTTAGTAAAACACATATCAGTGACATGATGGGTTTTAACTTCATTCAGGAGATTTTGGGTAACTGCACAACGGTGTGTGTGTGTGTGTGTGTGTGTGTGTGTGTGTGTGTGTGTGTGTGTGTGTGTTTGTGTGTGTAACCATAGCGACAAAACAACCAACTTTCGGATCCTGCACTTAAGCCTATAATTTCGTTTTTAAAAATATAATTATGTATTTAAAAGTTGCAGAATGGATTCATTTGGGGACTTCGAAATCGGCAGAGATAGGCAGGCAATGTAAAACAAAATCTTACAAGTTAATGCTTAGCTTCAACACTAGTCTGTTTTTTCCCCCTCCGGTCTCAACTTGGTCTCGGTCCTGGTCTCGACTTGGTCTGTCTTGGTCTCGGTCTTGGTCTCGACTTGGTCTCGGTCTCGGTCTTGGTCTCGACTTGGTCCTGGTCTTGGTCTCGACTTGGTCTCGGTCTTGGTCTCGACTTGGTCCCGGTCTTGGTCTCGACTTGATCTCGGTCTTGGTCTCGACTTGGTCCCGGTCTTGGTCTCAACTTGGTCCCGGTCTTGGTCTCGACTTGGTCTGTCTTGGTCTCAACTTGGTCTCGGTCTTGGTCTCGACTTGGTCCCGGTCTTGGTCTCGACTTGGTCCCGGTCTTGGTCTCGACTTGGTCCCGGTCTTGGTCTCGACTTGGTTTGTCTTGGTCTCGAGTTGGTCTCGGTCTTGGTCTCGACTTGGTCTGTCTTGGTCTCGGCTTGGTCCCGGTCTTGGTCTCGACTTGGTCCCGGTCTTGGTCTCGACTTGGTCCCGGTCTTGGTCTCGACTTGGTCCCGGTCTTGGTCTCGACTTGGTCTCGGTCTTGGTCTCGACTTGGTCTCGGTCTTGGTCTCGACTTGGTCTGTCTTGGTCTCAACTTGGTCCCGGTCTTGGTCTCGACTTGGTCCCGGTCTTGGTCTCGACTTGGTCCCGGTCTTGGTCTCGACCTGGTCCCGGTCTTGGGTCTGTCTTGGTCTCGACTTGGTCCCGGTCTTGGTCTCGACTTGGTCCCGTTCTTGATCTCGACTTGGTCCCGGTCTTGATCTCGACTTGGTCCCGGTCTTGGTCTCGACTTGGTCTCGGTCTTGGTCTCGGTCTTGGTCTCGACTTGGTCTCGGTCTTGGTCTCAACTTGGTCTCGGTCTTGGTCTCGACTTGGTCCCGGTCTTGGTCTCGACCTGGTCCCGGTCTTGATCTCGACTTGGTCCCGGTCTTGGTCTCGACTTGGTCTCGGTCTTGGTCTCGGTCTTGGTCTCGGTCTTGGTCTCGGTCTTGGTCTCGGTCTTGGTCTCGACTTGGTCTCGGTCTTGGTCTCGACTTGGTCCCGGTCTTGGTCTCGACCTGGTCCCGGTCTTGGTCTCGGTCTTGGTCTCAACTTGGTCTCGGTCTTGGTCTCGACTTGGTCTCGGTCTTGGTCTCAACTTGGTCTCGGTCTTGGTCTCGACTTGGTCTGTTTTGGTCTCGACTTGGTCTCGGTCTTGGTCTCGGTCTTGGTCTCGACTTGGTCTGTCTTGGTCTTGGTCTTGATACCCTCTGGTCTAGGTAGTGTCTGGGTCTCGGTTTAGGCGGTCTTGACTACAAGTCTAATGTAAAGCAACCACATTTCAGTTTGTTCCATGTCATGTTTAGGGGCGTGAAAATATAAATTTGATGTCTCTACGATTACAGACTGAAATGATTAATTAAAGAATGTTGTGCAAGTTTACTACAACAATGGAGCTGCAAACTTCACATACTTTTGAATATCCTGCGTTTAGTTGATCCTGGTTAGCGCTCATTGTCACAGTTGTGAACACAACGGCTTGCTTTTTCCATAAGGAGGTTTGACATCACGGCATCTTTGTTTTCAGGCAGACCGCGACACACACGTGAAATCCTTTAGAATTCAACCAATCAAATGACGACTTCAAAACTCCTGAAGTGTTTCCCATTTTGTGTGCCATATGCATCAGACGATCAGAAGACCCTAAACTAGGGTTACTAGAGCTTTGACAGGGGATTGCTAGGGCATTGTTACGTGGTTGAAACGATGTGTCAATTTGATTTTATGCATTGATGTGCACTTGTAATGATATTCTCGGTAGTTTTAGAGCATTGCTATACAGCTGCAAAGGTTTAATTTTATTGCTGTGCAGTTCCTAGAGTGTACTGGGTGGTTAGTAGGAACTTCTGGGTGTATTTAATTTCTTGCTAATTTGTTTTCTTTGTTTCTGCATGTTCTGGTAGGGCATGGCTAGGCAATTGTTTACTGGCCCAAGTCAAATGAGCCCACCCTAAAGTCTAGAACCAATCCTAAATCTTCCCTCACCAAACACCACTGCTAAATTCTTGGATCATATTTGGGAACATTTTGACTTCCAGATGCTTGACGTATTTTATAGGCATGTTGTTTGACTTTGTTGGCCTCTCCTCATCATGGTCAAGTTTTAAAGCATTGACCGTTCTCCTAAACCGCGCCAGACCCGAATGGCTTTGGCACGTTGGCTCTTGGGACAAATGTTGTAATGCTTGTTCTTTGAGCGCAGGAGTGAAGTTACAAACACCCGACCACATATTGCCTGCTTTTTTCCTCTGGTGGAAACTATCCAGATTGGATCTCTGTTTCAGTCTTTGCAACAGTATATCCTAGTGCTCTCGATGACCTGCCCGAGCCTGTTTTCTAGAGATGGTTGTTTTGCCCACCGCTGTGTTTTCTCAAATGACGTCAACTTCCTTGAGATCCTTGAGAGTAACACTAAATTTACGAGCGTGTTGTGCAACCACAAATTCTTCCGCTTGATAAAAGACGGTGGAGAAACTGTAGCCTGGGGACTGTTTCAGTGCTACAGTCAAACAACAGATATGTTTTAGTCATTTATATGATCGCCCTTTGACTTATTTAAATGAGTTCCCGTACGACACGCTCTGTTCTGCGCCGTACACTGAAAAATCAACACAATCTGGAGTTTGTGACTCTTGTGCTAAAGTTGTTTTTATGGGACAGCTGATTTGCATTAAGTTGTAAACAACTATCCAATAATCCCCAGCATGCAAAAGAATGGCCTGTAATCTTGTATATTTAGTAGGGTTTGCTTAGGCAGATAATAATGGTTAGGGTTTGTTATCAAGCCCTAACCTTAAGTATTTTAGTATGTATTTTGTCCAGCATGTTTATGCATATTTACCAAGCTATTGATTAGAGCTGCACGACTCTGGATAAATTGAGAATCGCGATTTTTGTTTCAAATAGAGATCACGATTCTGAACAGACAACTAAACAAAATAACATGTAATTTACTAGTGGCTTTAACAAAATGTTAATTGCTGCAGTCTATTTATAACTTTTATTTAATTTGAATTAATTATATTTTAAAAAATCAGTTTGAATGAATGAAATACATACGTTATCGGCAGACATCGTATCATTACAAGATATATGTACATATTTTAATATTTAGACCACTTCTAGTTGGTGTCTATAAGGATGTGAAGAGAGTTTCAGCCAGTATAACAAAAAGTGTTTATAAAACAAATTGCCTACCCTACCTTTAATAGCCGAATCGTTGTCATTTATGAATGAGATCGCAATTTTTGAAGGATTAAGTGTGCAGCTTTATTGAATCGCCCGCCAGACGTTTAAACCAGAACTTGTCGATTTTGATCGATTGGATTATTGTTAGATTTTCTCTTTTTCTTTGGAGAAACTAAATGCATTTACATTTGTTGCATCTTGTATGCATCTCAAACGGTGTCTTTAGCTTTTATTCCTCTTTTTTAAGGCACTTAAATGCATACATTTAAATGTAAGTGTCTTGTCATTTATCTGATCAGTAAAATGCATTAAGTGACTGTCTGAGTAGAAGCTGTAGTTCTCTGTGCGTTTCAGAAGCAGGTGTGTGTGTGTGTGTGTGTGTGTGAGAGAGAGACCTCTGACAGCATCTCACCTCTTTCCCCTAGTTCACATAGTCACTAATGAAATGAATCTCAAAAACAAAAGAAGGAAAATAATTACCTAAAACTTTCTTTACACAAGAAATATTTATTGCACAAAGAAAAGAAAGCTTAAGACTATAAAGTAGGTGTTTTGTGGCAATATTATTTATTAAACGTTTTAATTAACAATGATGCACATATACTTTTTAAATATACAGTATATGAGACATTTTAGCCACTGATTTCATGATAATTTAGTACTTTTTAAAATAATTCTCATTTTTCATTAATGATTCTCATTTGATTCTCATGACTTAACAGCAATTAGCCTGTAAATACTTACAATTTAAATCATGTATCTTTTGTGCATTGCAGTGATTTGAGTGAAATGACAATATGTGACAAAGCTTTGTAAGAACATACAAGTTTAGGTGAGTAAAGTTATGTAAAGTGTCCCGTTCCGAGAAGTCGGTTGACTCTGTTATAACATTTACAAGTGTGTGTTATAGTGTGTTTATAACACGGTTGTTACTCAGGTAAATAATCGTACAGTGTGTAAACGTTACCGTATTAAGAACTCAAATACAGGACTGACACGGGTGTAAAATCATATTAACAAATACGTAACCAAGAAAACTGAACTAAACCACAGTAAAACAAAAGAAACAAACACAGAAACAAAAAGACAAACATAACTAAATTTCTTTATGCAGTGGGAGATGTATTGCATAAAGAAAATAAAGCCTAATACTATTAATTCTGTCATTATTTTTATAACAGCATTATTTATTTTAATTAACAATGATACACATGGGAAACAATTTAGCCACTGAAATCATGACAGTTTAGCACTTTTGTGTTTTCATAATTCCTTTTTTCCAGTAATGAATCATTTGATTCTCATGACTGTTTGTACAGAAAATTCAACCATAATCTGTACATATACTTTACAGTTTAAATTAAGCAGATTTCATGCAGTGCAGTCATTTGAATGAAAAGCCAAATTGTGACAAAAGATCCAAGTTTAGGTGAGTATTGAAAAGTATTGTAAACTAATGTGAATATTGGTTCGTCAATGGTCATCCTGATGAGGTTGTGATGTCCCCAGAAGAGCATGAATGTGTTTGTGCGTCAGATGATCATGTCTGTCCGTCTCCTGTCTGTCCAGCGAGTGCATCGAGGGCACTGGAGTGACTGAACTCCTGCTGTACGTGTTGATGGCGTGTGTCTGCGTAATCAAGGTCACAGCCTCTTACTGTTTCTCTCGCTGGAATAACCCCTTTCGGCCTGGACTCTGAACATTGTAGACTTTGTAGTCATAAACTTGTTATGCTGAATGCTGGATGACAAATAACTCGAGAGTCAACAGCGGGGTTGAGTGTGTGTGACTTGCTCGAGTGCTGCTTTTTTGATTACGGGATCTTTGCATGATGTTCTTCATGGCAGAATTGAGCCTCCATGATTATTAGTGGACATTGGGACAAATAAACAGGTTAAAGTCGGTGTGCGGTTTAAACACTGTTTCTGATTTCTTAATGGATGTTCTTCAGGCTCTGCAAATAATGCATTTTAATGCATGAAAAAATGTGAAAAAAATGACATGGAGAACATGTTTAGCAACACATTTCTGGTGTTACTTGGCTGTTAAAAATAATAATTGGCATAATAAATGTTTTAGTAATTCTAAAAGTTTATTATGAAATTTGTCTGAAAATTTCAAACACATGACATTTTATTTATTTATTTATTCATTTATATTTACAATTGCATACAATTTAAAGGATTTATATAATTGTATTACAAATTGTATATATTTATTATATACACAAATATACATTAAATAATAATATACTAAATATATGATTATAAAAATATTATAATTATATATGACATAAAATTATATATTTTTATTTATTCTATAATTAATTTAATTACAATAACTACTTTGCATTGTAATTATTTTTAAATATCAATGTCAATAATTATTCATGATATATTATTATATTATACAATTGATTTTAATATTATTCAACATTATTTTATAATAATAATTATTATTATTATTATCATATTCAACATATTTATATTCAGCTATATTTTATGTTCAGCTATATTTTATGTTTTTTTTATAATATAATTATTTATTATAATTATAATTTTTATTACAATTAAATTTAAAAGCACATATGTATTTATATTAAAAATTTCAAAACACTTTTCAGACCATTTTAAAAGAAAAAACTGGATTAATCTTTGTTTGTTATTTTAACAAGGTGGACAAACCTTTGCAAATGTAAATAATTAAATGTTCAAAGTTAATATTGATTTTAGCAAGCATGTGTATGTGGTTTAAATTCATTGCCAGATTGATCTAACTGTGTCTCTGAAGTTCATGATCGAAACCCTGACATTCACATGTGTTTATTATAATGACAGCGATGCCAAAACACACAAACAGTGTGTTTAAATGACCACTGCATTTTTTTTTTTTTACATGTTTTTGATTGAGAAAAGGAGGAAGCCTCTCTTTCTTTCCACAAAGCATCTCGTCTTCATCAGATGTTTGTGTTTTGACTTTCAGGTGTGTTCTATGCGATTTTTATTCTATAGAGATGAGACGTTATTCAAGCCAGATATTACACAGCATAGTAATATGATGGTGATGGGCCAGAACACAATAACCTCTCCGTTACACCTTCATCTGAAAAACAAATGTGTGAGTCATTGACATTTGCTCTCAGATCAAACTCACTCAAGGACACAACAGGGTTGTAGCTTTAACCCAAGCTCTGGAGAAACTCATCCAAACATTCCTTTACGAGCATTAGATGATCTGTCAACAGAACCTGATCAAATAAGTGTTGAATACACAAGCACTCTGATCTAGGGCAGATTGGATTCGCTGGTTTGTCTCTTTATATGTTGTAATGTGGCATAGACTCAAGGTGCAAAGTTGCAATGACAAAAACATGTGCAGACTGTTGGTAAAAATGTCAAGGGCCATGAAAAAAGGTTCTTGTACAAATAAACGATGTAAAAATGTGTTATTTTAGATAAGTTAATTGAGGGATCCAGTAGATGGCAGCAAAGCTTGTGTTGATGCAGTTCATTGAGACTCCTGTCCTGATTCTTCACTTATCTCACACACACACACACAACACACACACACACACACACACACACACACACACACTATCAGTGTATTCGACAGTGACCGATAAAGGTGTGTTATGCAAATAATTATATATATATATATATATATATATATATATATATATATATATATATATATATATATATATATATGTGTTTATATATATATATATATTATATATAAAAAGTTGATATATATATATATATATATATATATATACATTTATTATATACACACGTACTTTTGAACAGTAGCATATATACTACTCATACTAGTGTATGTACCGGTATATATATATACAGTATATACTTGTATAACTAGTGTATACTGTTCAAAAGTTTTGAATTAAGATTTTTTATGTTTTTAAGTCTTTTCTGCTCATCATGGCTGCTTCTATTTGATCCAAAATACAGCAAACAGTAATATTGTGAAATGTTTTTACACTTTAAATCAGCTGTTTTCTATGTGAATATATAGTAAAGTGTAATTTATTCCTGTGATCAGGCTGAATTTTCAGCATCATTACTCCAGTCTTCAGTGTCACTTGATCCTTCAGAAATCACTATAATATGATGATTTGCTGCTCAAGAAACATTTCCGATTAATATCAATGTTGAGAACAGTTGTGTATGTGTGTGTATAAATTGATAACAATTAGAAATGTTTCTTTCAGCAAAATCAGCATATTAAAATTACTGGTATGTCCTAAAAAAATGAAGTAACAAATTTCCAGACAAGGCAAATGCAGCTTTAAAAATGAGACTTAAGAATTAATTAATTTACCTTTATTCTATTATAATAAGCCCAGAAATAATCAACAATAAAACCTTATATACAAATCATAGCGAACAGAACAAGTGTTGTGAAGAGCACATGCAGGTCAGAGGATCAGTAATATATCAACGTCAGCAAAGTACAAGAAACATCAAACAAATATACATCCAGTAACAAACCACATGATGTTCCACAGACACAGCGAGAAAAGATGAAGAACAAACTGAATTTCATAAGTTAATAATGTCATTTCTTTTAGTTTAGCATTATAATGTGCTCCAATATTTTCTCTGATTAGTTCAGTTTTAAATCGCTTCAGAGGTTTTTCAATTCAAATATGTGGATATGCAGTACTTTGTAGTCATATAAAAAAGTGAGGGTTAGTTTTTCTGCAATTTTAGTACAATAGCATGTATCTTAATTTTGCTTAATTGTGCAGAACTAGTATGAGTGGCATGATGATAATAATGTTATTCCCGAACACGGAGGTTTTAAAATAAATCTTTGATGGGGCTTGGCTTTCAGTGCAGTGCTGTTGTAAAGAAAAGGATATTGAATGAAAGAACTGAGTCTCTCAGGTGGAGAGCAAGAAAGAGACAAAAGTGTTTTTCTTGGATTGGTTTGAAGCAAATATTTCCAGTAAGATTGCTGCTCCCTGCTGATTGGTCCTGCAGTTGTTGTGTGGGTCATGTGACTGGTGTGTGAGTCTGAGGAGCAGATGCTGTCCTCTAGAGGTAATCCAGCTCAAGTGCATGACTCAACGCCTCCAGATCCGGCCGGCACGTCACTCGCCAGAACGGCATGTTCTTCTGCATAAGACAACACAGTAACCATTGAAACTCATTTAAATTCATTCATTTAATATATATATATATATACACTGCTTTTCAAAAGTTTGGGGTCGGTAAGATTTTTAATGTTTTTAAAAGAAGTCTCTTCTGCTCACCAAGGCTGCATTTATTTGATTAAAAATACAAAAAAAACCCAGTAAAATAAAATAAAATTTTATTTTAATGTAAAACAGCTGTTTTCTATGTGAATATACAGTAAAGTGTAATTTATTCCTGTGATTTTCAGCATCATTACTCCAGTCGTCACATGATCCTTCAGAAATCACTATAATAATATGATTTGATGCTCAAGAAACATTTCTGATTATTATCAGTGTTGAAAACAGCTGTGCTTCTGCTTCATATTTTCGTGGAAATCTTGATATAGTATTTTCAGGATTCTTTAATGAATAAAAACATTATAAATGCATTTACTGTCACTTTTAAGCAAATTCAATTTGTCCTTGCTGAATAAAAATATTACTTTCTTTTTTTATCTTTACTGACCGAATTAATGAAGTTTATTTTTTATTCCTAGTTAAGCCAACGCTGCCGGGTTTTATCAATTTGCACATGCTTTATATATGTTCTTACATAATTGCATAATATAATATTTTAACAAGACTCGTGTGACAATAATATGTCAAATAATTTATCAATTACAAATTATAAGCAATATCTGACAGCTGGTGGTGCGATAGAACAATTCGTAATGTAATGTTTGCCACTTTATTGCCTTTATGAGTCGCCAACGGACAAAAATCACGACAAATGTACGTACGCCAGACATGAAGTTTACTTGGAGGAACGCACATTCTTACGTTAATTTCACTGTTAGTACATCTGGCCGTGAACGTGAAAGCTGGGGTACATGAGGCCCTTGATGATCATATTTGATACATTTGTTTTTTCTAAAAAATGATGTATAGATAATCAAGTAAACCAAAGTTGCTTCAGACCAGTAAGTGTTCATCTTGAAATATTACTAACAATATGAAAATTACTCTTATGTTTACTTTATAAAAATCAGTAAAGATTTCACTACATGAACCACGAACAGAAGGTGGACGTTTGTACACTTAAAATAATTGCATGAAAAACACCTTCATACCTTCTTGGCGACCGTCTCCTCCTCGACACCGTCTCCTACGACCACGTACACGGCTCGCCGGCCGAAGCGCTGAGTCACGCGCTCGAAGCAGCTTTCTTTACCTGGAACAGGCACGACACGTTAACAAGTCTGATCCTAGATCAGGAGAGCTGTGTGAAAGAGGCAGCTGACCTGTTTTGGTGGCGCTGTAGATGTTCTCGATGGGGAACGCTCCTCCCAGGCCGTAGAGAAGCACTTTCGAGAGCGCTGGGATCAGCTGTGTGGTGGTGACCATCACGTTCACACAGTTGGGTCTGAGAAAGGAAAAATGAGTCTTAGTGTTTATTCACACCTGTCTTGTTTGGTTCGATCTTTTGTGCAGGTGTGTGAATACAGCGATCCGAACAACCGTACCGAGACCCAGCTGAAGAGGTGTTCAATGAATGGATGACCTTAGCACACGTGTGGTTTTGTTTACACATTTTAGTTCACTTGCAAAAAGGGCCGTGTGAAAGCGAACCACGGACACGGGTATTTTTATAACTGGAGTTTTCCCTCCTGTGTTTAAAAAAAAATCCTGTTCACACATGCTCGGTTTAAAGGAGAACTCTGGTCAATTTTAACATTGAGCTCATGTCATTTTGTACATTTGGAATGCTGTCAGTACAGACAAAAACGACAATAATCTGTGTTTCCTACACCGTGTTATCCTCTTTTTAAAATGTACACCCTGTTGACTTAAACGGGGCAAGTTCTAAACCTGCTTTTAGCCTCTTAACATCCTTGATGTGTCATTACAATTACTCGTTTGTCGAGTTCGCGTGCGATCATTGGTAACTAGATAACTAAGGATCGCGCGCGCGAACTCGACAATCGACTACTGTGGACTTCGACCGAAAACAGAAAGTAAATACAGGTATGTGAGTTGGCTGAATAAACATAATTTTTATTCATATCTTTCACATCTACTGCAGTCAGAGTCACAGTGTTCACTCTTAATAACATGGCTGTGCACTTGTAATGACACATCAAGGATGTTAAGAGGCTAAAAGCAGGTTTAGAACTTGCCCCGTTTAAGTCAACAGGGTGTACATTTTAAAAAGAGAAAAACACGGTGTAGGAAACACCGATTTCTGTCGTTGTTCTCTGTACTGACAGCACTCCAAATTTACAAAAAAATTAGCTCAATGTTAAAATTGACCGGAGTTCTCCTTTAAAAAAATCTTCGTCTACATGAAAACGCTGTCAAGAGCATGCAACAACAGCAGGCGGCGATATAACCCTAACCGTAAAGCCACGTTAGCCATTCAGAAGCCTGACAAAAAGTTATTACCGGTGCCGGCAGGAGCAAATCTGACGTCAAACACAACGGATAACGGCGCACACTCTGACATCGCAAGGCAAAACCCGTGGTTTCACTGTCTACACGACAGCACTGTAACCGGCCGAACCGCGTAAAAAAAGTCACGGTTATAAATCTACATTGTATTTGGTCCGGAAAGCAAGTGAACTCCTGGTGTGAATACACTCTTAAAGGAACAGCGGTGCAATCAAAAATCAAAACGTTGATCTGGAATTCTACAAAAGGAGACGTTTAGCAGAATTTCACTGTAAAAATATACAAATTTAGAGCTTCGATGAAGGGGAAGATTTCTAGGGATGAGGCCGAAGCCTAAATCTGAATTCGACAGGCACGGAAAATGAATAACGCATTCTATGGAGGCCCTGAAGGGACATGGTTAGGATTTCTGTGGTATTTGGTTATATTACAATACATCAGTTTCACGTATCACGCGGCGAGAGTAAAGCTTGGTTTATACTATACCTATTATTACTATACTATATAAAAGGTATATGACCATCCAGTGAATATTAGTTTTCTGTTTCTCTCAATTCCGAATTCGTTTTAACTCCTACAGTGGCCAATGTAGTCCAAGATTAGTCCAGTTCGACCTCGTCCACACTCGACACGGTGCCATCGAGTGTTAAAACGCGAAAGGCAAAGCTTGAATTAACGGGTATGTCTCTCTTTGGCTAATGTACTTTCAAGATGGAGGGGCAACATGGCGAACCCCTTACCCGTATGTATTTTCAATGGCATATTATACACTCACGAGAATACTTTATTACTTGAACGAAGTAAATATACATTAATGAGCACATTTATTTTTGAAAGAACTAAGTGTTTTTAGCTAAGAATAAACTAAAAAAGTTACACAGTGTAGCTTTAATAAACATTTTCATGAAATTGAATGAAAAATGTTTAATTAAATTAGAAAATTGTTGTCTAATTAAGTTAAGTAATAATGTTCTCATTTCTATATGTTTTGTTCTAATGCCAAAAGTATTAATCTCAAGGTTAACTGTTTTACACGATTCTTTGGTAGTGTGTGTTTGGTGAAGTCAAGTGTAGTTGTGAAGTCAAGTGGCTGCATCCGAAAATCACAAACTTCCCTTCTATATAACAGGCTACAAACAGCACGTCACAAAAGTAGTATGTCTGAATTCACAGTACTCATAAAAGAGGCAAAAACTACCCGGATGACCATCTAGTTCTGGTGAGATTCTGAAGTGTACATATGATGGACACTTTACTTTCCCATGAGGCCACAGGAGAGGATTTGTTTTGTGAAATGGCGGTGAAGCGACACAACTGATGCTGGTAGTAGGTCACATGATAATGACAACATGGTGAATGTAGTACTAGTCTAGATTACACTCATACTATATAAAACATACTTTTTAGTGGTCGTGAAGTAAATACTTAGAACCTACTCAAGAGAGTATGCGATTTCGGACACAGCCACTGTCACGTGTGTGCTTTATGCTTCCTGAGCGCAGTCAGCGGAGGCTTGGTGAAAGTATACACAAGGCTTAAGAAGAGATGCCTGACAGGACGATGGCGGGGGATTTGGTGAGCAACAGATCCTGAGTGTCAGTAGCCAAGTTTCCATCCACTTGTCAATCGAATTATCTGAAGTTCGGTAAAAAAACTCATGCGAATAAAGCTGGTGAAAGTGTGTTTCCATCCAGTGGATTTAAAGCGAATAATAACCTGTGTGTAATGACGTCACATGCTGTTCTGCGATCAAATTGGTATATCGAATTGATTTGAGACATGTTAAGGTGTTTCCATTCATTTTCTCACCGAATTGCACAACATTCAAACGAACAAAGATTTGCTAGGTAAAATGGATCGCGCCATAATAACGTTTCCATTTCATTTGAGTCGATATTCATGAAATTCAATCGAATTTTACTGTTTACATAAGGCATTTTCATTCAATATCACTTAATGCGGATAAAAAAGTGTGGATGGAAACATAGCTATTGACAAAATATCTGATTTTTGTAAAATGTGTGGCCAGAACCGCCGCTCCCTAAACACAGAGTTCGCTTGTTCACAAACTCAAAACTGGAAGTTAAAAGTGAGTGTGCATTCGAAAACAATTTCAATCCCCTGCATACTGATAGAGGCTCCCTAAATGATAATAATATCAGTCTTCACTCTATATCTGCCAATAATATGTCTTAGTAATTGATATTTAAATGCTTAGTTTTATGATCAAAGCTCTATATTTAAAAATATATAATGCAATGCAATACAGTGATAATTGAGAGATAAACAATAAAACCTCATCAGAAGCCTGATGATTTTATTTGATACTCATTTTTTTTTCCTAAAAAATGATGTATGGATAATCCCGAATATAATTACTCAACTATATAATTGCGAGAAAATGCAAAAGCATTGAAATATATTTTTTTGTCCAATCTCATATTTTTTCCTTCCATCACCATGTCCCTTTAGGGGCTCCGTAAAAGAGTCATTTGCTTTCCGAACACAGTATTCGGCTTCGGGCACATTCCTAATATCGACTACTTTTATGATGATTTTTGGTTCTTGTTCTGAAGCTTGACAGGTTCTGGTCACTACACTGACTGTATGAAGGAAAGCTTAGCCTTTCTTCGAGTTGATTACGCTTGCCAAGCCTGTTATGTTTGAGTGACACAAAACTGCATGGCACGCACATGTCGTGTTTATTTAACCTGGGTTATTGGTGTGTGTTCTACCTGGAGTTGATGAGAGCGAGGGCCTTCAGTGCCTGAGTCAGCCACAGATCAGTCAAAACCTCCATTTCCCGCCTCAGCTGAAGCCACTCCTCCCGCTTCGGACTGCCCAGCAAACCTAACATGTACAAAAAGACAATTTAAGATCAGACTGAACATCAAAACAGAAGTTTAATACTTCAAAATAAATTGAATTTTGTAAGGCTCATGACCAATCAGTGTAGTGCACGGCCTTGAGTGACTCGCTGCTTTTATACAACAACAACAAAAAAACAAAAACCAACAGTAATATGATAAAAGAATCCAATGTACAATAAATCGTTGGCTGTTTCTAAAACTACAGGCACTTTTGTTCTGGGTTTGACTGATTGATTGATTTTTTATTAAAATGAGAAATTTCTAGAGATGCACCGATTGATCGGCTGGTGATCGGAATCGGACGATTTTCACGTGATCGGCGACCGGCCGGTCAGTCTGACATAATCCGATTTTATGCCGGTCAAATGCACTCGGGTGTGTGTGTGTGTGTGTGTGTGAGAGAAATATCTTTATAGATGTGTGTGAATTTCCCACACCAGGAGTAATTTATATAGGCTAGCTCTATTTTATAGCGATTATTTGTTCAAAAAATGTTCTATGCAAAATGTTCTATTAATAAGAAGATAGAAAATAAATATTTGTGTGTGCTGTAAAGTGGTTTGAAAAAATTAAATCGGAATCGGCAAAAATCGCAGGTCAATGAATCGCAAACTCAATGAAAATCGGAATCGGCCTAGAAAATTGTAATCGGTGCATCTCTAGAAATTTCATCAATTTTTCTTTTTGTTATATGAAGTTCACATTAAAAGTGTATTAAAAACTTTTTACCATGTTTTCATCAATTATTTCTTCTTATTTTCAAAGAACTAAAAATCCATAATAAAATATTATTTTTACCTTAAATATTCATCTTTAAATTAATAAATATTTAACAAAATATTAGACATGAAATATATATTATATTAAATAAGCATATTTAAATAATAAATATATTAATATTAACTTTGCTCTCATTAAGAATAAAATGCTATTGGACTATATTAATTTCTGCAACAATTATTAACAATAATATTATTATTTCTTGATATTAATATTGTCAATAATAATCAAATTAATAATATAAATTATTATTGTTACTACTGCTACTTTTATTTTATATATATATATATATATATATATATATATATATATATATATATATATATATATATATATATATATATATATATATTCAAAATGTTCAGAATGAAATGTGCCTGGCTGTGCAATGTTTGCAGTTGATGCATTATTATAGACACCAACTGACGTGCGGTTACAGGTGTTTGTACTACTCCAGCTCTTTTACAACGGCTTCCAACGCGTTTCAACCAATCAGATTTCAGAAGAGGAACTATCCGTTTTAGATTAGACACTACAAGCCCTCATTATTACCCTTGTAGTCCAAGTTGTTCTCACCTCCTACATTGTTCTTGTATGCGTTGTAGATCTCTTTGACCCGCCGGTAGCGGAAGGCGAGTTTCCTCATCCAGTCGACCCCACCGTGAACACCTGAGCCCAGGCAGAGCGTGCCTCCACCTGCGGGACTCTGGAACCCATCCGTGCCGAAGTTATACGTGCTGCAAGTCCAGACACACACACACACACACACACACACACACACACACACACACACACACACACACACACACACACACACACACACACGGTCAGCTTACATCCGCTCTACACACACCAAAACATTACATCTCCTAACAGTGAGATTCATATCCATCATAAATTGTCTGGAACCAGGGAGACTATAATGTTTTATAACAGCATGTCAGCACAGAATTATGAGAATTCTGTCATTATTTACTCACCATGTCATTTCAAAAAAGGAAATGAAAGAAATATTCCTGATGCTTTTTCATATAGCATAAATTCTTAGTAAAAAAAAATAAATAAATGCATTGGGAAAAAAATTCTATATGGGATATTTTGAGTTAAAATCAATAAAATTATTTTAAAAATAAAACATGTTCACTAAATCATATAGACTGCTTTTAAGGTATTTTTTGGGGGAGTGTTTTTGTACTTTTGCAGCTTTTTGAAAATAAATAGTCCTGCTGCTTTTTCATATTGTATCAGTTCACAGTACATAAATAAATAGATTTTTAAAAATCTGTAAATTGAAATATGATATTTTCAGTAAAATCTATACAAGATTATAAAATAAAGATGTTTACTAAATCATATAGACTGCTTTTATTCCATTTTTTTATTTGTGTACTTTTTTTCCCCATTTTTTTTCCATTCCTGCTGCTTTTTCATATAGCATCAGTGCATAATAAATGTAAAGAAATTATTAGATATTTTCAGTAATAATCACAAACAAATAAATACATAAACCTATATTTACTAAATAATTTAGACTGCTTTTATTTCACTTTTTTGAGTGTTTTTGTACTTTTAGAGCTTTATGAAATATTTATATAGCATCAGTTCATCGTAAATAAATGATTAGACTGAAAAGAAAACGGTTCATTGAAACAAGATAGTTTGGAACAAGAGGGTTAGTAAGTAATGACAGAAATTTCATTTTCTAGAGGACTATACTTCAATAATTCTGTAGACATGCTGTTAAACGTGTGATTAATGTCCATCATAAAGAGTCTGGAAGCAGAAATCGAGAAACCATGATAAAAACCAATAGCCTTTAATATTCAACATGTCAGTCGCATGCATTATGTGAAGAAAATGATCCCTTTATGGCACATAACATGGATTTTATTAGAAATGCTCACTTGGCTAGATGAAGGAAAGTCATACTCTACCTCAAGTCCTGCCCATTGTCATCCGAGGCCACATCATCGATGTGAACTTGGTCACATTCCTGGGAAATGAAGGGAAAGCAGATATGCATGAGGTGTATATGTTTCAGTGATGTGATGTACTGTGTACAGACAGGTTCACCAGCCGCCGCCGCCGCCGAGCCTCGGGAACCACGCGGAGCGAGACTGAAATATTAAAAAAGCAGGAACAGGCCACAGCGACACAAGACATGCAGACGCCTTTAACACCGGAGGCTAAAATATCACAGAGATGGTACGATATCTCAACCCGATATCGTGCGCTCATTAACGCTGCGCATTAGCTTTGTCTTGGCCGAGTTGACGCGTACGACTGCCAGTATACACGAGTTACGCTGCTCGATGTATAAGCTGAACATCTGCTCTTTACTAGAGATGATTATCTAGTGTGCTTCTCCGTGTTGATTTAGCGATACAGAACACGTCAATTTGATAAAGATTTGGAAGTCTTACAAACTGAATTACGCTAATCAATGCAAAACAATTACTCAGCCTTTAGCACTGACAAAACACGTTCATGCTCTCCTATTGTTTTTCATATTTTCACAGATTTGCCTCATTGTTATCATACTTCAGACCTCCCACTTACTTCAGTTGTTCTTAAATGACTAATTACAACTAGATTTTTTCACTTTAAGCATTTTCTGTTGGAAATATAAGCCATTGCCAAATGGTACAATTTTGATTGCTTTTAGTGAATTGCTATTTGGTTGCCAGAGTGGATTCCTTCTTCAAAGTTCTTTATTTTATTATTTATGATTATGCATGACATTTGTTTTCCAACCACCTATCTCTGATATTAAATCACCCATTAACTAATCTGCTACCTTACCAGACATAAATGACATTTTTCTGATTAATTAAAGCTTTAAATGAGCCATCAATCACGCTTGTATTTCTGAGCTGTCAGTTGTTTTGCCCGCGGCATCTTTCTGTTCCCCACATGACAAATAGATTTGAATGCTGAATGATTCCTTGGACTATTTAAGGGCAATTACAGGGAAAACAGAAGAAGAGGGAAGGGGTTGTGATTAAACCTCCACCCCTGAGCTGTTCCTCCTCCCCGGGACAAATCTTCTTTTCAGCGGCGGCCACACACCCCTACTTAAGCACTCACATGTTGTCATTTTTTTGCACCGCCTCCTCGAAAGCTTTTAAAGAAGCTAATCCCTCCTTTCTTCATGCAGAGGGCAAACCGAGGTCTTTTCACACACTGACTCTGCATTTATTGTCAGGACTGTTGAACAAACACTTTAATGTCCTAAATGAACTTGTTGTTGAAATTTACGAGTCATACATATTTCTTACCAGTCATGAATTTGAGTTTTTACGATCTGATGAGGAGGATTCTTATTACTGTACAGATTGAGGCAAAAAAACATAATTTTTTATTATTCTACTGTGATAAAGGCTATTTTGATTAGCATTGCATTATCAATATACTTTATTCTTATTAAAATACCTGATGATGAGTCTACCTCTGGCTTCGAGTTTTACTGCAATAATCAAATTGGTTTAATTTAGGTGGTTTCAAGTTCAATCAGGTTTAATGATAATTAAAATGTGATGTGTTACTAACCGTCTGGAATTGTCTCGTGAAGCGCTAACAGTTTTACTGCAGTGTGTAAGACATAGCTCTGTTTGTTTTCTTTCTGGCTCATGTCTTGATTGAAATTTCAGTGAATTATTCATCACAACTATACATTTATTTTCAACCAAACATGCTAACACACCTCTACGTAACGCGAGTGTCTTTATTTTTTATTATAAACAAAATGCCTCCGCTTTTCTACCTGTCGATAATTCTGAAATAAAAAAATAAACATTAATGCCTCTTTTAAAGTTATTTGTCAAGTAGGTTCAACAGTGTTAAGTTAAAGAGCGCAGAGTTTATCATTCAACTGAACTGAGCATCTTGCGTCGTCCAAGCAATAAACGCACGTCTTTAAATGAGCGTTAGTTTAATTGACGTAGATCAGTGATGATTAACAGGGCCAGGGGCCAATCAGATTTGACAAAAGTTCTACTGTTCCTACAGGTGCAGATTTAGACCAATAAGAGAAGTTTATTACATGGCTCTGTGGAATACTTGGTTTTGATTGGTCAATCACAGCATTCTGCTGCAAATATATTTCTTTTAATGAACCGACCATCAACTTTTGTGCTAGTTTTATGTCTAATCCCACTCTTGTGCTCCCTCTCTTTTTACATGATAAAAGTTTTTATAACTTTAACAATCCCAAGTGGTTTTGCTCACCTCCAGATCGTTGAAAAACAGACGTGAATCGGCCAAGTTGAAGATCATCTCCTCCATCCACAAGCCCAGAGAAACAGCCTTGCCGGAGTCCTGGATCAAAACATAAAGAGCATGTCAAATGAGTTTTCATACCTGGTTTGAACTTGAGTGACAGGTGATGATTATATATATTATAGGAGCGTGCGGTACAACAGGTTTTTTGTCTGACAAGAATGCTGATCACTCCGTGCAGTCATTGTGGTTTTAATCAGAAACATGTCAAACTACAGCTATTTCTCTTTCTCTCTTGTTTTCTCTTCGTTCTGTCGGTGAAGCCACATGCTAACATAAGCTGTGATTGTACGCCACTAGCTAACAGGCTACGTTTGGCAGTTGCTCAAGCTACAGGTGTCAGCCAGAGGTTAGTGTCAGATTAACTGTGAAACGATTCTTCCTCTACGCATAATCATTGTTGGCGATGCTGTAGCCACAGGAGCTGCGAGTTTGCCCTGCTTTAATTAAGATAATAACCCATAATCTACCGCCATGAATGGACGACTTTATTACAGGTGGCAGTCAAGCGCAGAGTAATAGATGTACCACCAATGAACATTTCAGAATGGATCATGTCTGGCATGCACATACATGAACACTTTACAGTTGGTTTTATGACTGTAAGCTGGAAGTCATTCTCTTCAAATGATATTGAAGTTAGAAACATGTGTATATATTTTATTATACACAATATAAAATCCAGTGTCAAGCCAACTTTATGCCAGTATTTCACTGGGTTCATATTCTGAGTCCACTTGCATGTTCCTATATCTAGTATATCCTACATCCCCAATATTAAGGTGTGAGTTTGGTCTTTTCTATTACTGTATTAGTCCATTAAGCGTCCTGACCGCAGGGGAATCCTGGAGAATGACGTATTGAGGGAAACACTGCAGCACCGCAATATAAATTTAAGAAAACTAAACAACCGAGAGAAATACGTGTCTACTAAGTCAGATTTCAGGTTTTATCTGTACATCAGCATCGGGGAATAACATTATAATCTCCTTCACGGTAGAGAAAGCTGCTTACATGTGCAAAACTAACTTTGAAAACACAGCTTTTGTGTCTTTATCAGCTTTTCCACTTACTGAAATGTTGAATTTTCTGTTCGAATTTGAACCACTGAATTTGTGGAAGCGAAATAAAATGGAGCGAAAAATGCCTGTCGAATATTATAGGTTGAATTTTTAAACTGAATGAATATTTTGGAAGTGAAATCTGAAAGGTGAATATGGATTGTTGAATTTTTATTAATTAAAACGTGTGTGACATGTTTTAAAATTAAATATTCACAGCTTAAATATTCAACCATGTTGAATTTTAGCCCATAAAAATGCAAGCAGGGTTTGCAATATATATATTTTTTCAATTAGTGCAATTCAACAAGCTTTTTTGTATCAAAAAAATTGTCAATATTTTATTTCCATATATGTGTGTGTGATTTTAATAATAATAATAATATATATTATTATATATATTATAAAAATCATTTATTCTTCATTTTATTTTTATATATATCTATCTATACATCTATAATTATATATATTATTAATAATATAAATTATTATATATGTTATATATTATAAAAATATTCATTCTTCATTTATTTATATTTATATTTACATATATATATATATATATATATATATACACACATATACATATATATATATATATATATATATATATATATATATATATATATATATATATAATTAAGATAATACAAAAATAAATTATATATATATATATTTTTTTTTATTATTATTATTATTATTATTATTGAGGGGATGCCATAAATGATTGTGATCATTTGGAATGGAAAAAACATAACTTTATGTGCACATTGAGATGTTAGGTTATGTGTGTATACATATTGTCTAAGGATAAATGACATGTCGAATGTTAAAGAGACTTAATAACCTCTGACGTTCCCCTCAGCTTAAAAAACACACATTAGAAGACGAGTCTCTCAACACTCAGAGTGCTTTTGTGTTCGCTGGGTCGAGTCTCGCTGTGGGCCGATCAGCAACAGGCTGTTTACACTGATGGGCTTATGGCTTTGACATAAAGTACGAATAAAAAGAAAAGCGAGTTAAATATCATGTTACTTAAAGATGCGAAATCCGAGCCAATGCAATCGCGGCTCTTTGTCAGACGGTAAGCAGCTTTGTCATGACACACATCAAACTTGTTCTTCTTTAACTGGAGTTTTTTAATGGATGTTTTCTTTGATTTTCTATCTCCAGTGGATTCCCGAGTAATAAGCTATTTTGGAGTCTTTTTCCTGGATCTGAAATTAGACACATTAGTCACGGTAACATTTCTGCAGTCCTCAAAGAAAATCCAAAAGAGCTGCGCTCTCGAGACGGCCGGGCGTTTCTCAGAGTCTCTTATGTGTCACGTCAAATCCGCAAGGGATCGTGGGAATTCAAAATAGATTGCGGGCCAAGAAAAAGAAACTTGACCATTGTTTCCTCATCAGCTGCCTGGAGATTGCATAGAAGTTCATGTGGCGTCAATCATATCAGAACGGCCAAATAACAAGACTGGAGCTTCATTATATCTTTCACTGTTCATTTCATTCTTCCGCATTTACTTTCTTACTCTAAAACAGCTGTGGAACCATATTTATTTGTTGAGGAAAATAGATCAAATACTTAAATGCAGTTCTTTTGAACTTTTTAATCCTCAAAGAATACTGAAAAATTTTTTTTCCACAATATTTGTTTCTTTACAGTACTTTTGATAATAAATAAATGAAATAACAAATAAATGCTTCTTTCTTACCGACCTCCAATGTATAAACAAGATGTGTGTGTGTGTGCGCGCCTGTGTGTGTGTGTGTGTGTATATATATAAAGATTGCATTAATTTGACAAAAATAATTTAAAAAAAATAAAGAGCTCTCTCTCTCTCTCTCTCTATATATATATATATCGTTCCATTGTTATTTAATATAACGCAACTTTTTTGGAGTTGAATTAACTCTTCTAAACAATTACACATGCCATATTAAAAGATGCATATACAACTTTTTAAAAACTCACTTAATAAAACAGTATTGTCTTGTAGTGTAAAGTTAGTGGTGCGAGTGGAGGAACTGGTTTGTACCTTGCCGAAGCGTGTGGAAAATGTCCCCGTGAGGAGCGAGTGGAAAATGATGATGGTCTCATCCAGGTCCCAAATAAACACTCTCTACACACACACACACACACACACACACGATGAGCATGAGCACAAATATAATCTGCTTACTAGTCAAGAGAAGTATTTACTCCAAAACACTGCATGATATCTCAATGTTGTGTTTATGATAAAAACGTCTGATAATTGTAGTCAGTTCATCCACATTTCACAGCTTAAGGGCAAACGCTCTATATCTCATATCACACTACATGTTGAGCAGAAATATATTTCCAGTTTACTGTCTGGTAATTAAATACTTATGACTGAATTCTTTATATTTTAAGAGCTTTTTGTAAAGCAAAGAAAACACATTTATTTCAGTCTGCTGTTGTTCAAAGCATTTATGACTTGAGATTAAACTTTTATTGTGCTTTTTAAAAAAACGTTATCAGTCCATTGTATGAAAAAGACAGATTGGGCATCCAGCTTGTTAAACATCCCTCCTGAAGACAGTCATACAGGTTTGGAACGACACAAGGGTGAGTAAATGATGATAAAACATTCATTTAAGGCTAACTATCCCTTTAAACTGGTTGTCTATTCCTGTGAGTTATGAGTTTGCTGCCAGACATCATTGCACAACTGTTGGATGTGAAAGCGGTCCCTGTGGTGCGGAGCACAGGAATGTTAATGAAAGACGTTGTGTAAGGGACACCGTGAATGCCAGCATCTGTACCTCAATGTCAGAGTCCAGAGGGGGTCCGGGGTCATTGGCCCGTTTCCGGCCCCTGAGCTTCACATCCGAACTGCGTCTCGCCGGAGCGCCTTCCTGATCCTTTCCTGGAGTCGGAGGACTCGTGGGAGCGTGGTACTCTGCTAGTGCACACACACATACACACACGCACACCCCAAAACACAAACACACACATGCACACAAACAAACAAACACACACACATACACGCGCACACACACACACGCACACACGCACACCACACACACACGCACACACGCGCACACGCACACACACACACACACACACACACACACACGCACACACACACACACGCGCACACACACATGCACACGCACACACGTGATGATGTTGTTTAAATAGAGAGAAACAGTCAAATAAAAATTATTTAGACTCCAGATATAATTTTTTATATTTTACTAGTGGGTGCAGGACACTATAGGTTATTTATCTAAGTGAGGAGAGCAAAATAAAGTAAACTGTGACATATTATACACTACAATTCCTCATACAGTGACTACCAGTAAACTTTACACAAATTTGGGACCAAAAAGTATTCAGACACTTTGACCTGATCATATTTTGCTGAAGTGTTTTTTCTTTAATTGCGAATGCGAATAAACTGTGATAATGCGAGACATGTTGAAGGTGTTTGAATAAATTTTAGTTTGACTACAACAAATATGCAAATATGAGCAATATTGTATTAAAAACTGAAATACATCATGCATAATAATGTCAAATGCAACCTTTTTAAAATTACGAAATATTAACATAACCAAATTATGCTGTATAGTTTTATTTAACATACTGAAACATTATTTGCTTTATATTCAAATTACACATATAAGGACACATATAGTCACAAATCTTAAAAAAAGTATTTAAAAAAAAAAACTCAAGTATTTCAAGTAATTCAAGTAATTCAAAAAGTAATTCAAGTATTTTTTACATATTTTATGTAACTTTTTCATAATAGTTTTAATAGTATTCCCAGTATATATTGACCATTATACTCAAATTACATATTTATAAAGACATCTGGATATAAACTCAGCAATATATACATTTCATATTTATTTCCTTACTATGTTTTTAATACTATCTTCACAAGTATCCCCAATATATAGTAGCTACAGTATGTTAAGCAGCCTCATGGTTTCTCACCTGTGTGGGATTCTGGGCTGTGATTGGCCGATACAGCGGGATGATCTGTGTGCTGATAGGGTATCGCCGTGGTGATGGCAGAGGGTGTGATGTTGCTGCTGGTGATGTACGGGCTGTTGTAGTGCGTGTTGTAGTATGGAGAATATTGACTTTGGCTGTAGCTAGAGTATGTTGAGAAATCCTGATGGAGAGAATGACATGAATGAATAATCTATATAACCTGATAACTACATACTACTTTTTTTATTGGTTTTATGTCTCATTTTGTAATTTAAGTCCATCTAATGATTCACTGATGATTGTCTGATTACAGAATTCATATACCATAATAACTCCATTTTGGTAATACTTTACAAAATAGTCCCATTGTTGCTTAACATTAGTTAATGTATTAACTAACAACGAGCAATACATTTGTTACAACATTTATTAATCTTTGTTAATGTTAGTTAATAAAAATACAACTGTTCATTGTTAGTTCATGTCAGCTCAGGTCTATTAATAAATATTAGCTAACGTTGAAATATACAGTAAGTATGATTAATAAATACTTCTGAAGTACTTTTTTATTGTTAGTTAATTTTAACATATATAGGGAGACAAAATCTGAATATTAAAGCAGATTTCAGATATTAAAGCAACTTAAAACAAGTTAACAGTTTACAAGTTAGTATTTTTTCTAATTTTCATACAACTATTTCATAATATTATTAATAAGAATAGTATTTTAATAAGAATAGCCTATATTGACAGTTATTCCCAAATTACATATATAGAAAAATATTTGATATAGATATTAACACAGCTATATATGTATTTTAGTATTTTACTTTTTTCTTACTATTTAATGTAAAGTGTTTTTAAAGACAAATATCTAAACATTCGAGATACATTGACTTCAGAAAGAAAGAAAAACAGAAGAAGAAAAAAAAAGATTCAAATGAAGTTTTTTTTTTAAATAAACAAAGTGAAACAAAATAACTTTTTAAGCAAAAACTCTTAATTTGGATAAGCAAAAAAGTGACATTGGTGCTCAAGTAAATGTATCTTGATTTAACAATGTTTAGATATTTGTACTGGAAACAATACAAAAATACTTAGAAAGAAAATCCTTTTTTGCATTGATGGCTGCCTTAAAGTGATACTCCACTTTTTTTGGAAATAGGCTTATTTTACAACTCCCCCAGAGTTAAACTGTTGAGTTTAACCGTTTTTGAATCCATTCAGCCGATCTCCGGTTCTGGCGGTACCACTTTTAGCATAGCTTAGCATACATCATTGAAGTGGACAAGACCATTAGCATTCTTCAACAAAAAAAATGACAAAAGAGTTTCGATATTTTTCCTATTTAAAACTTTCTGTAGTTACATTGTGCACTAAGACCGACGGAAAATGTAAAGTTGCGATTTTCTAGGCTGATGTGGCTAGGAACTATACTCTCATTCCTGCGTAATAATCGAGAAACTTTACTGCCGACCGTACCACGAGTGCAGCAGGCGTAATGATATGACGCAGCGCCTGAAAATAGGCTACCTTCCGTCAACATAACGGAACTATTTTCAGGCGCTGCGTTATAGACCTTATGCACCAGAGAAACGAGGGCGCCGCCATCTTTAGAATATTGTCTTTGAACTTCCGTTTCTGCGGTCGCTCTGTGTATCTCTATGGCATCGCTGTCCAAGAGTAATTAGCTGGTGAAGTCAATCTACTTACTGTAGAGTTAACGAAAGTTATCATGAGCATTGTAATGTTTATCATAAGCATTGTAAAGCAGATGTCTTAACAAATGTCGACCGGGAACTTTTTTAAACGAGCTGTTCATTCATCTATGAAAGATCGCTGTGAAAATACAGACCGGAAGACAACGAGCTCAGCGCTGAAAAGGGGCGGGGCTACATAAGGTCTATCATTGCAAATATCAAAACTCTTTTGTTATTTTTTTTTTAGAAATGCTAATGGTCTTGTCCACTTCAATGATGTATGCTAAGCTATGCTAAAAGTGGTACTGCCAGAACCGGAGATCGGCTGAATGGCTTCAAAAACGGTAAAACTCAACAGTTTAACTCTGGGGGAGTTGTAAAATGAGCCTATTTCCAAAAAAAAAGTGGAGTATCCCTTTAAGTGAAACTGTAATATACAAAAAAAAAAAAAGATAATTTTATTCATGCTATATAGTAGCCATGTGACTCTTTTGGCGAAGGGCACAACAGTATTGGAGTATCACAGGTCGTGGAGTCTCGGAGCGTGTTTGTAGTCCACCAGTGAAGGTTTTCCTAACGTGACACACCTGCTGTGTGGGACTGAATGCCGTCGAGCCGGAGATGCTGTTTGCACCCTGGAAAATTCCAGAAGAAATGCTGCCGCCTGGAAAAGAAGCACAAAGCAAGTTTAAGAGCGTACTTCGAGCTGACTGTGGTAAAGACGCATCCAACACAAACACAGCGCAGGAAACACGACAGCAGCGGCTGCTGAAATACACACACGTTTCAAGCGCTCACAGAAAGTCTGCATGATTTATGACTCTGTGGAGCCAGAGCAAACCCGCTATCGGACTTTCAATGTCTTTCTCCAGACCCGTCTAGTTCCCTTTCGTCTGTCTCTTTCCCTTCACATCCACGCTCGTTCTCTTTCTGAAACCTGCCCTAGATAAATGACTCTGTCAAAACTGCAGCAAATCTCGGAGGAAGCGAGCGAAAAGTCTTCGAAGGGGGAGCGAGCGCGTTTCTGATTTTCTCCACAGCGGTGAAACGCGAGGACCTTTGGCACCCAGAGAAGGGTTATTTATTTCATGCTACAGCGGGTCTCCTGTTGGAATTCACCTATAAATCAAACGAGACCGGCGAGATGTAGCGCGAGACGCAGTGACCGCGTTTTCCCAGACCCATTAGAAATCCATCCGTTTCACGAGCAGACAATTTTACAGGAAATGATGTCTCGGGGTGCTTATGAATTACAGTAAATCACTATAATACCTAATAGATTATCTGCTATAGCACTAATAACTCATTGATTATGCTAATTGGACAGACAGGAAGCAGGAAGTAGATGTCATATGACTTTGTATGTCTATGTCTGTGGCTCACTATTTGCAGTCGTTCCTTAAAGGAGTATTTTACACCACACACACGCGCGCGCGCACACACACACACGCACACACACGCACACGCGCACACTTTTTTACAAGAGCTTTTGACAGAGGTCTCTTATTAAGTCTCACCAACGCTGCATTTATTTGATCAAAAAAGTCAAAATTGTAATGTTGTTTTTTCAGGATTTATTGATTACTAGAAAGATTGAATAATGCTATTTATAATTGAAATATAAATATTTTGTAACACTATATATATCTCTTTAAAGGGATAGTTCACCCAAAAATGTAAATTCTGTCAGTAATTACTCTCCCTCATGTCGTTCAACCCCGTAAGACCTTCGTTCATCTTCGGAACACAAATTAAGATATTTGTGATTAAATCTGAGAGCTGGGTCACTCCTCCATAGGCTTCTAAAGGATTGAAACTTGACATCCCCGAAAAGTTATTAAAGAAATCGTTAAAAGAGTCGTGTGTCTAGAGTCGCTCAATCTGAAGTTTATCAAGCGACGAGAATACTTTGAGCGCAAAAAACAAAAAAAAATAGCGACTTTATTCAAGTATTCTCTTTGGGCCTGGAGATTTCACGTAGTGTTATTGCGCAACGCTTCTGGTTGAACGTCACACGCATCACACACATGACCAGCGTCGGCCAATAGTGAGCCTACGTGTGACGTATAACACAGAAGCGCTGCGCTGTTACACTACGTCAACAGCTTAGGATAAAGACACGGAAGAGAAGAGATGGTTGAATAAAGTTGTTATTTTTGTGTTTTTTTGCACGCAAAAAGTATTCTCGTCACTTGATAAACTTAAGATTGAGCCACTGTAGCCATTTGGACTCTTTTAATGATTTCTTTAATAACTTTTCGGGGATGTCAAGTTTCAATCCTTTAGAAGCCTATGGAGGAGTGATCCAGCTCTCAGATATAATCAAAAATATCTTCATTTGTGTTCCGAAGATGAAGGAAAGTCTTACAGGGTTGAACGACATGAGGGAGAGTAATTACTGACAGAATTTTCATTTTTGGGTGAACTATACCTTTAATGTAATTTTTGATCAATTTAATGTGCCCTTGCTGAATAAAATATCGATATCTTTTCAACTAAATGATATATTGTGACCGTCTGCTTTCATGCACCGAATGGACAGAAAGCGGCATAAAAGCAGTTTCACTCACTGAAGACATGATGCGGTTAATAAACCAAACATTTTTGCATGTTTCAACTTTGGCGGAAGAGAAGATTTTTTGCGAATAATGATTTAAATTTAGTCTAATTATTTAGTCTGATAGTCTAACCCCAGTGTTATTTCAGTATTATTACTACAATATTTTGAATTAAAAAAATATTTAAATGTAATTAATTTTGCTGTGTGCTTTTGTCATTTTTATTAGTTTTTTTGTTTATTTTTTACAATTTAGGTTTAATCCATTATTTCAGTTTTAGTTCATTTTTATTTATTTCCGGTTAGTCATTTTAGTGCTTCAACTTTTTAAAATTAGTTGCAAAGGCAAAATTTCAAATTTTTGTTAGTTTTTTTTATCTAATACTTATTTCAGCTTTTTTCATAGTAATACTATTTAATAAATGATAATAACCTCACAATAGCCTCAATTTTAGAAAACTTTAGGTTTCACTTAATTTTGGTGTTCCATTTTAGACATTCTTCAAACTATAAGGATCTTTGCAACTACATGTTAACTAACTCTCATTAGAGTATTAGTAAACTTTTAGGTTTTAGGTTTCAGGTTAGTAGACATGTAGTTGCAAAATTTGGTTACACTTTATTTTAAGGTGTCAGTGTTACATTGGCCCTCATTTATCAAAAGTGCGTACACCAAATTTCGAGCGTACACCTGGCATACACCTAAAACCACGGTGACTTTGAGATTTATCAATATGGACGTTGGCGTACGGCACGCTCAAATCCTACACCAGCTCAGGAGGTGGTGTACGCACGTTTGGGTTAGTGCGGAAATGCGCAGAAAAACAATTCCTAACACCACAAAACGCACTGACAAACTAAAACATATGACAAAAACAACAACAACAACAACATAATAGGCTATTTATAAACTTCCGTGTAAAAATCTGTCACAAAGAACCGGCAAAAGTAATGATTATGAATATGTAAAATATAGCAAGGAGATATTTTAATTGTTTATTAATAAAGAAGTGTTTTCTTTGGCTGCAAAGATGAAGTTGAGATGCTGACTCGCGATCGTCGCAGTATGAACGCGCCAGAGAAAAATGCACATTTCAGATAAGCAGAGAGCAGTCTGCAGTCTGTTTTCTTTCGTTTTGAATTGTTCTGTTTAAAAGTAGACATGTCTGAGCCAAGTAGGTAGCCTACCTTATACGCTGAGTTTCGGTTCATTTATGAGATGAGTTCACGCGTCCTCCCCGTTTCACGATTAGGGCCTATCTATCATCTGCTATTTATGCTTCTTATTTGTTAAATCCAGGTAATTGGGTTAATGAAACATTGATTAAAATTAAGATACAATTAATACAAAACGAAAATCAGTTTAAAGAAAGGTTTTGTGCTTTATGTTTGATGTCTCTGTGAAAGTTTTAAAATATATTTTAGTGCCGCTTTCAGAGCGCTCACGTCAGTATCATTGTTTTTTCCTCATAAATGCGAACACGAATAATAATAAGAATATTACAAATGGACATGCAATTTTTAATGTGAATGAATGGTACTCCACATCACATCATCATCACTATTGTACGTGATACGATATTAAATGCTAATTGTTTCAAAACACGTGCTATAAAATAATGCATTGTGATAGGTCATTTGATCTCCACGTCTGAGAAGTTTCTCTTCTTTGCCGTCTTCCGTGTGTCCATGGCGTAAAATGAGGGCGTGGGGGAAGCGGAGACTTGAATATTTAGAGGCGTGTTATTCTAATGACGATCGTTTTCAGCCGCGGCATTTATCAAGGACAGGTATTGCGTACACCAGGATTTCAAAGGAACGCACAGCTTCATACATCAGGCGGTGAGAGGAGTGCAAGCATAATCTTACGCCAACATATACGCCTGTTTCTACGCAAGAATGATAAATGAGGGCCATTGTAATTATACATTTAAGTACTGAGTAGTAATAATAATGAACTACATGTACTTACTATAGGGTTAGGGGTTGGTTTAGGGTTAGTTGCATGTAATTCAGCATAATTTATAGTTATTACTACAGTAAATACATGTAATGCATTTAACAAACACTGTATAAAGTGATAAAGTATTACCAAACTTAATCAACCTTTTAGGATGTTGATATGTTCATCATATGCTTTCACAACATGAAAAAAACAACAACTGTGTTCCATAAAAGAAAAAACGTCATGCCGGTTTGGAGCAAGTAAATGATGATGACTAGTAAATGATTCTATTCCTTTCAACCTGAAAACGTGCCTAGTGCCACTTCACCTTTGACCTCGGTCAATTTCACACTGCGGTGGCAAAATCAGGACTGCGGGCAGAAGAGGGGTGTGTGACTGCGATCCGATGCTCAGATCCCGTCTGACACTCTCTCCCACACAAACACACTCCTCCAATGGCCAGCGTGTTGTGGAAGGGAACGGAGAAAGGTTCTGACCTCCTGAGAGAACGAGAGAGACGCCTGACGCCAGAGCCCAGACCGCGGATAATGGGGAACAGGTGTGTGTGTGTGTGTGTGTGTGTGTGTGTGTGTGGGGGGGGGGGGGGGGGGGGGGGGGGTTCAACTGTAGATGCTGAAAAATCTGTGTGTGTGTTTGTGGGGATTTTGCTAATTATCCACCAAACATAGGTAGGTGATATCAGCAAAAATATTATAATGTTTTGGTTGATAGTATTTATTAAATTACTTTTTGGATATTCGGTCAATCATGTTTGTATAATGATGCTATACTGTATAATGCTGTTAATAATATATATTTCTGACTATTCGGCAAGTAATTTATGTGCCATTTAGTCTTACACTCTTTTTCTTCTGTCATTGTCCTGATCTCCTTTCCTGGGGTTTTGGTTTTGTTATTGATCTCTTACATCTAATGATATACACTATGGTGTAATAGTGTGGGGACAGAGTTTTTATTTTTTAAGAATTTTATACTTTTATTAAGGACACTTAAAAGTGACCCTAAAGACACGTATAATGTTACGAGAGATTTCTGTTTTAAATTAATGCTGCTCTTTTGAACTTTCTATTCAGAACTCTGTCACTGTTTCCACAGAAATATGAAGCAGCACGATTGTTTTCAACATTATTAATAATCATAAATGTTTCTTGAGCATCAAATCATCATATTACAGTGATTTCTGAAGGATCATGTGACACTGAAGACTGGAGTAATGATGCTGTAAATTCAGCTTTGATCACAGGAATAAATTACACTTTACTATATATATATTTACATAGAAAACAGTTATTTTAGATTGTGATGATATTTCACAATTTTTACTGTATTTTTTTACTGTATGACATTAAAAAAATCTTACCGACTTTAAAATTTTGAACGGTAGTGTACACATTTTTATGGAAAAATCATTGGCATTTTAACACCGAACCTAAAGGCATAGGGATACGTTCACAACCTGATTGGTTGGCTGTATATTTCGAGATAAAACTTACCGAACATCTAAAACAATGCTGTGTTCTGGGATAAATGCACTCGCTGTATGTGTGTATCTACATATGATGGTATTCTGACCAGCTGAGAACTCGTGAAGAGCTTATAAAATATGTAACACACACACACACACACACACACACACACACACACACACACACACACCACACACACACACACACACACACACACACACACACACACACACACACACACACACACACCACACACACACACACACACACACACACACACACACACGCGTGCTTCTGATGCTTTTACTGAACTGTGATGGGAAACATCGCCACTATGATGAGAAAAAACTGCTTTATTTCATCATTCTGTCCTTTATAGGGTCACATCTAATGACATCATGTCCTGTTTTTGGTTCGTTTACATGTCTTTGGTCCGTGTTGTGTTCATATTTCATTCAAACCGCACCAGAGTAGTTTGGGAGCGGAGCGAGACTCATCTTTTCAGCTTGTTTAGTGTACACCAGTGTTCAGATCGCAGCGTTCACACTCATTCAGCTGAACCGCACTAACAGAGCAATCGCACCAGAGTTTGTTTTAATCCAAACATGCCAAGTGTGAACACGCTTATGTTCCACAGATGCACCTTTTTACTAACACCATTTTCCTTGTTTTCTCTGCATGTAAAGGCACATAATCATGCTGTGATACTTTATTGCTCAATCAAAGGTTTAAAATAGCATATAGATAAGATGACACTGACCGTGTGTGGAGTAACTGTACAGCGCCTGACCGGGGTGGCGTCCCGCCGAAGTTCGACGTGTATCCCAGCAAACTGCTCTGTCCTGGTGAATGACTCAAACCATCTTCTGTTTTAATATCTGATCAGGGGAGAGAAAGACAGTCAAATCCACTGTGATGTGCACTAGTTAGGGTGGCTGTGAAAGGACACTGAGAACTCACTGTAGGACGCCATGCTGTAGCCCTGTGTGTGATGTGTGTACGGTGTGTAAGGGCCCGTCGGCTGTAACGCAGGGCTGTACTGCGTCTGTCCGTAAGCAGCCATGACTGATCTGAGGACAGCTGGTCTGAGGAAACAAAGAGCTGTCGTTAGAGAAGCTGAATCTTTACAATAAACAGACAACATCATTCTAATGCAGAGTACACACACACACACACACACACACACACACACACACACACACACAGACACACACACACACGTTCTTTTTATATTATATTTTATATTATTATTAATATATTTTTTATAAAGTTTTATTCATTATGTTGTGTGGTTTTGCAATGTTTATTATAGTTTTTATTAATTTTTATTCCGGTCTTAGTTGTTTTAGTACATGAAGTTAAACTAAATAAAAAGCTGAAATAAAATAATTGTAATATTTTATTTTATTTTTATTAAACACTTTTTTTTATACCTTTAGTTAACTATAATAACCCTTACTCTACCTATATTTGTAACATTACTAAAAGAAAATAATTGCTCATGTAATTAGATAATTGAATCATTAATGGAATCCAATCTGTGAACAAGTGAATCATATGCGCCGATTTGAGGTTGATTCATGATCAATTAATAAAAAAAGTCATTTGTTTATGAATCAGACTTAACTGGTTGTGCTTTTTGTTCAAATCCATCTCAAAAAGTTTGTTAGCAATTCTTCAAAAGTACTAAACACATCATTAAAGGAACCGTTAAAGAATCGGAATCATTACAGGGTATATGCAGGAATCTTGAAGTTAATTTTAATACCTTTTCAAGACTTTTTCAAGACCTTCTCAATATTTTTTAATACCTCACCGCCACTTCAAGCTGTAACCATTTACATCAGTGATACTTTTAACTTAACAGTTTTAGTTTGTGATAAAGACTATAGACCACTCTGATACAAAAAAATCAAATAGGCTGGGATAGTAAATCACCAACCTTCTCTTAAAACATTTCGGTGCGTTGTAATACACGTGATTTTTTGCCCTGGGAAAATCCCGCCCTGCAACCGATTTCATTGGTTTAGGTTACAGTGACGGGTAGGTTTAGGCATCAGTGTTTGGTTTAGGCAATCAGTACAGTGATTGACATGACAGAGAGGCAATTTACGAACGCACCCAAAATAGCCTTGTTTTTTATGTACCTGTTCGTTTTTTTTAATAAAAATGACTAAATTCACACACTTTTACGATGTTTTTGGGACTCAAACTGTTGGACAGCTAATTCAGAAAAAATACTTTCAAAATTCAAGACTTTATAAACCCGTGATAAGACTTTTTAATACTTTTTAAGGGTCTTAATTTTCCCAAAATTGATTTATCACCTTTTAATACTTTTCAAGACCCCGCGGATACCCTGCATTAAGTGGAATCCATTTTAACAGCAAATGACTCTTATGAGCAGGTTATTTTTTTTATGAATCAGATGTGCTGTATGAATTGGTCTCAAACTCATGAGTTATCAATTCTTAAAAAGTACTAAAAGAATCATTAATCAAATCATTAAGTGGAATCTAATTCAGAAAATAATGACTCTTATGAACCGGTTCTTTTTAATGAATTGGACAAAATAAGTCTCAAACTCATTAGTTATTTTTCCATTATAGTGGAACCGTAATCATTAAGTGGATTTAGAAAAAAAATCACCAACAAAAATCTCCACATATCTATAAAACTATGTCATTTGTCACCTTGAAGTGAATGAATTTGCACAGAAATTTGTTCGTCTCGTGAAAAAAAAAAACACTTCAAGTTTAAACCAGTTCTAAAATAAGTTTTTTTTTTTTGCAGTGTAATTCACTCACATGGCCTGAAATCGATGTGTAGGTCACGAGGCTCCTGCATGTGAACAAAAGAAACATGTTAAGCATTGTATATCTGAATCAGCATGAATTCTAGAGGAAGTTTATTAAATCCAAAAGGTGAAGTTTAAGTTGATCCCGACCTGTCTGTGTGTGTCGCTGTACTTCCGCCTGCACACGTTCAGCTGTCAGCTCTCCTGAGAAATGACAGACCTGTTTGTTAGGAATACGTGACCTAAAAAGCACATCGGGCTTCGGTCCAACAGCACGCATCTCGAAAGTAAAATATGAAGAAGTATCCAGAACAAAAAAAGCACAATTCATGTCTAATCGTGTTTTACACATGAAAAAAAACTCAATGGCGAGGCACCTGCGGTTTCCAGAAACACATAATTAGAATTCTGCGATACAGACAACAGTGAAACGCTTGTTTGTGTAAACCGGCTCGGTAGGACTGTTCCTGGAACAGAACAATGCCTATCCTGCTTTCTGAACCTGGCATAATTTGTCGTAGTAAACCGCAGGCGGCGCGACGTGGCAGCGGTTCAGGACGGGGAAGCCAGGGTTGTTCCTGTACCTGAAATGTAAGAAATGCAACTGTCCCTGTTCTGAGCTGGTAAAGTCACGGTGGGTGTGGTAAACATATGTGGGTATGGTTTGCATGAATACATATCAGAGAAGATGCAGGTGAAACACGGCAATAACCTTGGATGACCTTTTTTTTTGCTAACTCAGAGGTTGTTCAAATGTGTCAAGTCAACTCACCTTTATTTATACAGCGCTTTATACAAAACAGATTGTTTCAAAGAAGCTTCACGGGAGAATAACAGAATAAATGATGCAAACTTCATCAAATACGAGACAAATTCTGCTGTATTGGACCTCTAAAAAAAGACAATAGTAACATTATTCAGCTAAATTCAGTTGTTTTGTGTAAAGTGCATCAATAATTGTGCATCGTGCATCAAACATAGTGCACCGTAATTCAGCTCAGTTTAGTGTAGTGTAGTCTTTATCTCAGACCTTAGAAGAATAACTAGGACACAAATGAGACGGAGCAATAAAATGAAAATGGATTGCATCTCAGATCATTTGATGAGAAATGTTTGCACTTTTAATTGCGATACGACTCAAACTTCCCATTGAAAACGAGTCGACAAGACAGAAAAACGTGCTTGTGTTTAAGGTAAAGTCTTTTCTCGCTGCTATCTGAGAGGATCATCGGATCTTATTTGGTTAACGTTTGATAAAACGACTGCGTGGTACCAGAATAAACATCTCATGACGCCAAGACCTGGTCCACATCTTAAGGTGATGGGCAACTTTTTGAGCAATTTTGGTGTCAACGTGCAGCCAGATGAGACACAGGACCCACGACCGATCTAAATTATCCAGATAGAAATGTATTGCCCATTTTCAATGGGAAAGTGCCCAAGCAACAATCGCTCGACAAGACTGCCCAGCAACATTGCTCAAAAAGTTGCCCTGTGTATCATCACCTTTAGACTAAGACCCGCTCGCGTCTGACTGAATAGATGTGGTCTTCCTCTCGTCCCTCAGGGCTCCTCCATCTGTCAGACACAGCTGCTGTCAGGAGCAAAGACGGAAGAAAACCCAAAATGAGAGCAAGAGTGGGCCTGTACGTGTGTGATTTACATCCCGGCTGAACTCGAACACATCTCGAGATCTTTTCTGATGAATCTGACAGCTCAGACTGAACGAGGTGAGCAATGTTTTGGCGTCTGCGGTCGGGGCGGCACCCAGAAAATGTTTAAAACAAACAAAGACAATCTCTCGCTACAGCTCACTCTGTTTTCTCAGTAAACAGTTGCGACACTACTGTACGGCGTGCTTAAGATTGAAAAGAAAAAAAAACATATCACGTGACTGTTATAACGACAGCAAAGCTGCAATAATTGAAGAGAAAAATTTAACCCTTAAGAAATGGATGATCATGTGATGGTATTCCTGGGCATTTCAGAGATAAGTTACGATTTATCGAAAAAGTCAATATAACACCAATATATACATACTAAAAATGAGATGCATGCAAACTTGCTGAAATGAAAAGAAAGCTTATTTTACACATTTACTTGGCTGATCAATCCAAAATGGTCAAATATTATTCTACAAATGTATCGTAAACCAAACGGATTCCACCAATAGTGTAAAGTCTATTATAAAGAGCACTATTGAATTGGCCTGGAAAGAAAAGAAAGTGCATGTTTAAAGTTCTTAAAGCTATTAGCAGGGCATTGACCATTGTACATCACTAGTTTTCTGTTTTAATATGCTATGTTTAGATTGAAACATTTCATGCAAACTTCTAGGTTCTCACATATATATTGATTTTATGTAAACATGAACAAGATTTAAGAGGTAATCGTATTTGAAAAATTTGTTATAATTGACAGACTTATGATTTTTTTTTTTTTTACTATAATTGTAACAGAAGGCAGCAGCATCAACCAGTGTTGTTAACTAAATGAAAAAGATTGTTTGTTGTTTTCATTAACTGAAATGATATTAGATGCAAAATAAAAAAAATAAAAAAATCTTAAACGAAAATGAGAAGAGAAGTCACCTTGGCAACTAACTACTATAGTAAAAGATCAAAAAAAAATAAAAAATCTAAAGGTGCGTTCACACCGGACGCGAATAGCGCGTCAGGCGCGAGTGATTTCAATGTTAAGTCAATGCAAAGACGCGTTACGCGCGTAAAAAATTCCTGCGGCGCGAATGAGGCGTAGAGTGCGGCGCGGTAGACGCGAATACGCCTCATTCGCGTGTCAAGTTCGCGCGAATGGCGCGAATTGAGCGTCTGGCGCGTTAAGCGCGAATGATTTAGTTAGTGCTATTTGTGCATTCACGCGTTTGACGCGAATTCGCGTCTGCCGCCCGAGTTGAAAAATTTGAACTTCTGCGTCAATTCGCGCCGCGTTAACCAATAGGGAGCCTGCTTGCTGCTGTCACGTGGTGAAGTGAAAGTTTATGTTATTTTAATAAAGTATTTTGTAATATTACTAAAATGTCTGGTGTGGTTCTAATGCACAACAAAGCAAATCTTTCACATAAAAACTCGATTTTAATATATGAGAGATAGTACTCATTTTGTATTGAATGCTATTTATTCCATATCTATTTTAGATTATATGAAACATTATTATTTTAATGTAAAAACAACAAACAGTGTATAAGAAATAAAAAAAATCACAGGACAGGTTTCACTTTTGGAGGCTGGCTCCATTTATTATCAAAACAAAAATAAATGACAGATTAGGTGGGTGCGGGCGAGGGTGAACCTCGCGCCGGGCTGTAGAGCGCGGGCTTGTCAGGCAGCGACCACTCGAGGCCGAGGCTTTACACGGCCTACGCTGTCCTCACCGTAAGGTCCACCAAACCTAGCTCGTGGAGCAAATGGTAAAACCCCTGAAACCCTCCGGAGGCTCTGGTGGATCGAGTACAGCGACAATGTCCCCTACGGAGCTGTTTCTGCTCTCCAGAGCAAATACGAGCGGTGACTCTCTCGATTAATGCTACTGCTAATGCTCGATAAACATCTAAAAAAGATGGCCGCCTCCGGATTTCGATTCTGACGCGCGTAAATTTCGCTTCAAACTTTTGTTTTTACGCGCGTCAGTTTCACTCTTGACGCTGCGAATTAAAACAAAGTGGTCAAGCGTCAAACTAGACGCGGTAGGCGCGAATTTGACGCGCTATTCGCGTCCGGTGTGAACGCAGCATAATACAAAAAAAAAATCTACAAATTTTAAAAGCACAAAATTACTAAAGCTTGAAATCTGAAAATATAAATAAAATAACAGATAATTGAAAATAGTAATACTGTATTTATACAAATATTATGCCAAGTAACTAATTTAGTGTCTCACAAAACGCCCCCATGATTTTCTAACAACAACACGAGGCTGAGTAGATGATCCCTTGAATTTGATATAAACAGCTCTCGGACATTTGTGCTTGTTTTCAGAAAACAGAAGGAGCTGTTCTGCGGGTCAGAGATGCAGGGGTTCACACTGGTGTTTCATCACACCTGCTCTGCTGACGCACCACTCCTAACACAACCTTTCCCAAGAAAATAAACCTGGCCAGAGAGAGAGAGAGAGACGTCTGACACGGGCCGCCCAGTGCAATCCCGACTTCCTCCCAGAGTTCCTGTGATGCGCAGTGTGTTTCCTGGTATGTGTGTGTCCCGGAGTGAGGGGCATGGGAAAGAACGCTCTACCCCCTTTCACTGTGGTAAACTGAGCTAAAACAAACCCCGGACGGGGCACGGCGCTTCACCTGGCCTCGCCGCTGTTCTGCTAGCGCTGGCGTCTTTCACGGCTATCGTATTCCACACAACGCCTTACATCATACATCACGTGGTGTAGATCTCTTTTTACCCAGCATGAACGTGGTCGCCAATCTAGACCAGTTGACGAACACTCGTCACAAGATGAAGACCTCAATAGTGGCGGCCCCGGAAGTATTTTCCCATTTTAAAAGTCTTTTTTAAATGAGTTATAAGCCACGAACCAAGCCAAACACAAACTTTGAATTGAAGTAGAAAAGTATTTGAAAATCATACAAAGATACCTTTGATAAGGGGAAGAACTACAATCCCATGAAGCATTGCAAATGACAATCTAATTAAAAATGGAGATATACACTTTTTTTAAGATTTACGCATTTCAATTAATAGTAAAATTCCATTAAATTGAATTGAATAATCCTTACAATTATTTTATTGAATAATTGAACAATCCATCAATTATTCAATTAAAATGTGTAAGGATTTATTTAATTCAATTTGATGGAATTTTACTATTAATTGAAATGTGTAAATCTTAAAAAAAAGTTTGTAAAAAACGATTGGAGTTAAAGATGTTGATTATGTATATAGGAACGATTTATTGCAAAATACGCATATACATAATGAAATAAATATAAATTGAGATTATATATATTAACATTAAAATAAAGCTGAAATAAAATAAAATTTAAATATTAAAACAAACTCAAAAAGCTTAAACAAAAATGAGAAATGTTGCCTTGGCAAGTGAAATAAAATCATTTTAAGTTGAATCATTAAAATGACTAAGACTGAAATAAAAATAAAGCTAAATATATATATTTAAAAAAAAACCTAATACAAATAACAAAAGTACAAAATTACCAAAACTTAAACTGGAAATATAAAAGCAATTTAACATATCTATAATAGAATAGAAACAATACTTGTGTCAACAAAATGCTAAATAACTTTGTCTCAGAAAAAACATGATTTTCAAATACAAATATCTAAGTAGTCTGAGAGATTGGATTACATTCGCAGTGCTTTACATGAGTGGGCGGAGCTAAAGAGTTCTCTGATTGGTGGAGATTTTTCTGCAGAATCATGGGTAATGTAGTTTTCCACCAGGAATCTCACTGTTAAACAATTATTTTAGAAATAAGTTGATATAGGGGCTGCCGACTAACAAAAGCATAGCATTGATGAACAGCCTCGTATAGGTCTTTTTTAAAGCTTATAAGGTATCAGTAAAAATGCATTTCCCGATGGAGTAAATGAATGAGTTTTTACTTCCAGAACCTACTGTTGCTCTATATGCCCTGACAGGAGCATTATGACGGGGTTAAGAGAGCAGGTCGGCTGTCTTTGAAACAAATCATGAGCCGTAGCTTCGCCATATGGCGGTCTGATGTATAGTGAGCTCTCCAGCCCGAACAGTCGTCTCAAGCGTTCAATCAAAGCCACCAAACTGCTCTCCGGCCGCTAGCTGAGGGCTGTGTCCCATATGGCACGGGTGACCACTGCACTGCCTGAGGGAAACCACGAGACACTGTGACCTCGCTCAAACAATACAGCACTTCTGTAGCCCTTGTGTTTCAGCATCTGCCCTTTCATTTCCTCCAGACTCACGCTGAGGATCAGCGGGACAGGTATTACTGCTAGAAAACTGCTTGAATATGGACCCTTTCACATGCACAGGGCTCCAAGAAGCCATCATAGGTGGGAAAACTTCTATAGTGGTGAACGGAAACTACTGTACAACACATATCATTTTTGCGTTCCCATTTGCTCTAACAGTAAAAGGAAAAATCCACGACAGCATTTCTAGAACGTTACAAAAAAGGAAAAATGATTGGGAGATTGATTACAGTGAGCAGATACATACGGGTAAGGGGTTCTAATGTCGGTCGCCATGTTGCCCCTCCATCTTGAAAGTACATTAGCCAAAGAGGGACATACCCGTTAATTCAAGCTTCGCCTTTCGCGTTTTAACACTCGATGGCACCGTGTCGAATGTGGACGAGGTTGAACTGGAAGCCATGTTAATCTTGGACTACATTGGCCACCGTAGGATTTAAAACGAAATCGGAATTGAGAGGAACAGAAACTAATATTCACTGGATGGTCATATACCTTTTCACCGCTAGATGGGGGTAAAAATCACACAGTGTAGCTTTAACATGGACAGTAGAATAACATTACTGTACAGTATTAAGCAACAGATGCTCTATATATACATCATGCTCTGCAACACATGTCCTTATATATGTAATGTGCATTGCATATTAAAAAAAATTAGTTAGTTGTGAACTGTGAAGACATGCCATCACAGTCTATGAAAAGGGTTCATTCTTCAGTTTCAGTTATGTTTCCTTGCTCAGTACGGGATTTCATTTAAAACAATCTATTACATTATTTTTTTTTAAAGATTGAAGTCAAAGTGTTTCATTTTTGTGTAATATTCAGATTAAACATTGAGAAATGCATGTGTTTAGAGGGACAGTTTAAAATCAAACCTGAGCCACTCTACAATAGAGACACAAACTACAATACAATACAAAAATACAATATTTTTGAACATATTATGTCCTTTATTGTGCATACAACTAAGTTTTTGCAAGCAAATAATAATTCACTTCCAAAAGCTCAACAAGTTTTTCTATAAGTTTTTCTTTTGCATTGGAAATTACATTTTTTCTCCTGAATGGCTTGCGTATATTTTGCAAATCAAGGTTTGCCTCAACAGAGCTCAAAAATGCCTTGATAACACAAAGTGCTGTAAATGCAGTGGAAACAGACCAACATTCATCAGCAACTATTGCACTCTTATGTTTTTCCTGTACAGTCTCGCGATGCGACAACGGAAATCAACTTATTCGCAGATTATCGTTAAGATACACTTGACATTAGGTAAATATTCTTATCTGAACGTTAAACTTACTCTAGCTTGTGTTGAACCTGAGAGCACTTGCCGTGCACGCTTTGGGAGTATTTCAACTGATGCACTGAATGTTGTTTTCCATCTGACACACACACACACACACACACACACACACACACACACACACACACACACACACACACACACGGTCACTTGCCTTCGGGCTCGAGTCTGTCTGCAGCCTTTGAACTCAGACTGTCGTAAATAAAGTCGTCCGGCCACACGCGTCTGCTCTTTAGCTCACTAATGGAGCGATGGGGGGGGTATAACAGCCTAGTAATGGTCTCTTGAGATGCAGCGGCGCTTACATCACTGTCCAGGGATTTCATCAATGCTGGAGCGCAGCAGAGCATGGGAACCCTGATAAGTGTTGCACGGACACAATGAAGATATATGCGCAATGATGTCATGAAAGCAGCCAAATTTATGATAAAGGTAAAGGTATCAATCACGAGAGATATAGTTATTTTTGCTGGGAATTAAAAATGGTTTATGTGTTACGCAACCATGTGGCAAGCCCCTATTTTTAGAAAATCTAATAAATTAAAAATGTTATAAATGAAAGGCACTTTGATTATTTTCTTTTTATTTGGAACTCGATGGACGCAAACCAAAAGATAAGATTCTTCATAATAAATGAAGTCTGACATCAGTGCAAAAACAGCTTCACGTTACGTAACACAAAATGTGACTCAAAACTACCTTTTTTTTTTTTTTTTGGTTTACTCCATATTTATGTAAAAATATCTACCATTGTATAGCAAAATCTGTTGCACAATATAACCATTGTACCATTCTATGTTCAAACTGAAACATTTGTAAAACATTTCGTTCTTTGTAAAAAAAGTGGAAAAGTTGCATGCTTGCTTATTTTTGCAAACTTTCCAAGTTCCTCAGTCATGACAATACTTGTCCAGAAAATACGGTTACACTTTATTTGGTTACGCTTTATTTTAAGATGTCATTGTTACAGTATAATTATATATTTAAATACTGAGTAATATTAAGCAACTACAAGTACTTAAGTTACTATAGGGTTAGTCTAGGATTAGGATTTGGTTGAGGGTTAGTTGCATGTAATTATGCATCAATTACTGTAGTAAGTACTATGGTAAGTACAAATAACATATGTAAAAAGGACACTGTAAAATAAAGTGTTGAGCTGACGTAGTTAGTAACATTGTACTTACTCTAATAATACTAATTAACTACACACACTAACTATATAATTACTGTTAGTTACTTGTAATAATGCATAATTTACTGTTATTACAATAGTAAGTACATAACGTGTTACTACGTCACCTTAAAATAAAGAGTTACCGAAAATACAGCAAAGATAAGTGTAAAACAGATTAGCACACACAAAATACAGTGTGGAAAATCCATATATTTACATATATTATTCAAACTGAATAATTTCTAAATAATAGTATTCTTTTCCTCTTTGCCTTTCAGCCAGAAACATGACAAAACGTGTTTGTCCAGAAAATACTGTAAAACGGATTAGCGCCGACACCGGAAAGGCCTCCTCTCGGAGTAACACCAAGCTATCAGTTTCCCCGTCCTGCAGATAGACTTTTAATTTATGGGCTTCTGTTATTAAAAAGCCCAGCCCGAGCTCGACCGCGTGTTCCTGGCCACCATGTTTGTGTGTAACACTAACCGCCTGCCATGGTGGGCTCTGCTTTCCACATGACAGCCTCCAACAGGAGAAAGCCACCTTTCATGCCAGCTTGTATGGAAGGATCGCCTCTCCCACCCAAAAAAAGCCCCGACTTATGTGTAATCGACCCCCTTCTTTCAGACATTCGCCCCATCGGTTCCCAATTTCTCATCCTCCCCATCCCCCCATCTCTGCTGCCAGGTCTGCTGGACCCTTCACCCCTGGAGCGCTGCCCCGAGACGTGGGTCATGGATGGGGACAGCTGGTGGACCTCCCAGGATCATTCTTATGAGGGACTGTTCCCAGGTAACACATCTGGCCTGTTGTAGCGTAGGGATCACACTGCATTAAAAGCACTCGAGCTGCGCGCTTTCAGTGCATGCACATCACATGCACGACCAATGAGAACTGAGCAATGCAACCATTCTGGAAGAACATTTCACTGACTAGCCTTGTGCTTTCTCGTATGAATGTGCACTTGTATATACTTCAAATGTTAGAAGTAAACTTTCTTAAAAACTACTTGCAGATGATATTAATAAAAAAATAATCATGGAAAAAATAAGTTTCATGACTGTTTTTTAAAAAAGTGCACTTTGTAATCATGTCATTAAAGTTTTAATAATCTTTTGTCGTGCTTTAATAGAGCAGCAGACATATTTTAAATGTGTTAATTACACTAAAGCACATGTAAAGTACTTGATTTTAATTTTAACAGTAGGCCTAGTGTTTAAAGTTAACACATTTTAAATGCAAACTTCATCATTCATCATACAGATATATTTAAATACATGACATAAAATTAAAAACAATGATATGATTAAAGTATATTTCATTTTAGCGAAAATGCTTGTCAGTACATTTTTCAATTGCATTTAATAGAAATTTTAATTATAATGCAATTTTATTTCATTAAAATAACATGTATTTAAGTGTCTGAGAACATTACATTCAGTTTGCTCTTTTACTGTATATTATTTCCATTAGTACTTATTTTAAAAATACTAAAGTGTACTTCTTCTTCACAAGGGTATAATCATATTTTATTATTTTAGGCTTGCAAACATGGTTTTCATTCAGTGTGGAAGATAGATTTTATCTGAAGAAATAGTGAGTGGTGATGCCAGGGTTTTGCTATGCAGTTTCTACGGTTCTCTATTTTTATTTTTTTTGCTTATTAGCTCAAGTCTCTATGATATTCAGAAGCAAGTTTTATCATCCAGTCATCAGCGTGAATGCTTGGAAAAGTAACCGCACACCTCAAGTACGTATATGCAAGCTTCAGGATGAATAATGACAAAATGTTATGCTTTAGTTTAGGGCTTTATTCAAATCCATAACCCTAAGTATATGCTATTCAATGGAGCTTAAGTTGTATTTATCCAAGAATATTTCTTTGAAATTGAGTTTGACTTGGATTTTAAATCCTCAAGACTTGAAAAACAGCCGTGCACCATCTACATAATGAAAGCACAACCCAGGAACAATAAGTAGTTTATTCAGTCTTGAACTTTTAACCTTGAGACACGGTAAGCTGCATATGCTAACACTCACAACTTGCATTGTTGTGGACACTCACTGAATGATATATGATTTCATCAAAGAAACCTGTTGAAAAAGTTCCTGCTTCTTTGCCCGAGGACTGTTAGCATGTGTAAACGCGCCCGACAGGCAGAGAGGAGGAACGCTTCAGCTTATTCAACACACCTAATTTGTTTAGATTGTATACGATCCAAGTTTTCAGTCGCCACCTTTGGAAATTGATTATGAGAAAGAAAATCTCTCATTCACATGTTGATTGATGTCGTGTTACTCACTGGTGAGACTGTGCTGTTGAGTTTTGTTGTTCTAGCCTGTCAACAGCTTGAGCCGCTAATACAATTAGTGTTATTAAAAAGAAATCTCAATATTAGCATTATTTATATTAGGGCTGAAAGGTGTAACGGTGTATGTGTGGTGCGATGGTAGAAACGTCCAAGCTCTACTTGTCAGCACTGTAATGATGTCATTTTCATTTCAGCCTTCATTTGTTGGATGAATAATGCTATTTTTTGCTTTGCATCCATCAAGTTCCAAATTAAGCACCTTTCATATGCAAGTATTTAATTCACTGGATTACAGCAGCTGGAACACACACACACACACACACACACACACAGACACACACAGACACACACAGACACACACAGACACACACAGACACACACAGACACACACACACACACACACACACACACACACACACACACACACACACACACACACACACACACACACACACACACACACACACACACACAGCTTTATGACTCCATGACAGTGATACATGTGACGCTCATGTCTGCCAGCAAGTGTGTGTGTGTGTGTGTGTGTGTGTGTGTGTGTGTGTGTGTGTGTGTGTGTGTGTGTGTGTGTGTGTGTGTGTGTGTGTGTGTGTGTGTGTGTGTCTCTAAGATATAAGATAAGGACTAAAGGTTGGCAATAGCTGAAGAACCAGCTGCTGTTTGGTGAAAGAATGAGACTGTAGGGAAAAGGAGGGGTTTGGATGATCGTGTGTGTGTGTGTGTGTGTGTGTGTGTGTGTGTGTGTGTGTGTGTGTGTGTGTGTGTGTGTGTGTGTGTGTGTGTGTGTGTGTGTGTGTGTGTGTCCAAATGAAAGGGAACTGCAAAACTGTGTGTTGCTTCCTACTCACATTAACATTGTCATTATTACCATTGCTTATAATGTTGGTTAATGATATATGATGTGGAATCCCACATTGATAAATACACCTCGAGTACAGACAGGAATATCAGAGATTTTTCACTTGAGCAGGAAGCAACCACCCAGATGATAGCAGCTTCATAGCAACACCCTAGCATCAGTGGCTCACGTTTACTTCAGACAATGCAAAAATCATTCATGTTTCCTGCACCCTATGACCAACGAATTTCTGTAACTTTTTCCTGTTGTTCATTATTACTAGACGACGACATACTAAAGACAATCATACTAGTTAATAGAGGGATTTCTGATTAAATATTTTACTCCAAAACAAACATTTAAAATATTTCTTACTATAGAATTTTTATTTTTTCAATCACAATTCTAAAATTCTCTGATATTTCCACATTCTCCTTCACTGTGAAAAGCCAAATATGATGAACGGTCAGTCATTCAACCTTCAGGAGCAACGCAAATCAAAACATTCAACATTTGACCACGACCTTAGTTTTACAAAAGTTGGTTTGGTTGTAATGAAAGCCGGTTAGTTCTGATCTAAGCCAGGGTTTATGTGGAGTCGGGCCTCAGACCGTAACTCTTATACATTTTAGGAAAAAGGCAGACTAGAAATTTAGCAATATTTTTCTAATTCTGAGTATGAGCGACAATATTAGTGATGCTTGAGTTGTATTAATATCGTTGCACTGTTTAATCCTGTTTTAATCCTGCAGAGTGAAAAAATTCCTCAGAGCCACCGTTGCGACTGTGATGATGTGGCAAAGTGTTAACTGCGACAACGGCTTTTCACCAGCGGTCACATTCAGCTGCACAAGACTCACGAGACTCCGGGAACACCTCGGTGGGCGCTAGCTAAATATTTTGCTCATTACGACCAAGGTTATCTCCCATCTGGAAGCAGAGGATCGGTTGACAATTCAAAGCAGAAGCAGAGTTCAAGAGTGAGGGGTTAACGCCGGCCGGCCCGTAATGAAACGAGCGCCGATAAACTCAGGAAGAGCCTTGCTTCCTATGAAAATATTTATCATTCCAGAAACCTTTGGCTACAGAGGACTTTAGGAATTAATTTGTGTTTTCTTAGGAGGGGGTGCTCAGGATGGGGAACTCAGGTCTCGCTTTCGACCAGGAATCGTGCAGCTTATTCACAATTTATTAGAGTTACTAATCAGAACCAGAATGAGACCTGGTGTTATTATACACTGAAAACGAGAGCGTTAAATCAAACTTGCCCCCGTGCACGTGACCTTTGATGCGTGCGTCCAGCATTTTTCCAACAGTATTGGTGTGGAAAAAAGAATGGGTGCTTTTAAGTCTGATCTCACACTCATTCAACCGAGCGTGATTCTTAAAACGCAAAAGGATGGGTTTTAATTAATAAAAATATAGATGTGCTGCATTCTTCATGTCGTCTATTGCATGCATGTACTCCAAATCCACATCGTGAAACTGTAGCCATTGTTCAAAGCATCGAGTGAAAACAGAATAGGGTTCATTTTCACTCGGTCCATTTTTGAATAGGTTTGAGTTTGGTTCTTTTAAAGAGGAATCAAGTGTGAATTGAGATTAGAGAGTCAGCAGTGGGAGATCAAATTCAATATAAATAATTTAATAATGAAATGCCATTTTGTTCTTTTAGTTTTTTATGTCTAAGAAACAGCAGTGTGAGATAGTGAATGTTCATCATATTCACAATTTAAGTTACCAAAGACAAAAATAGTTACATTCTGTGCATACAATATGTTATATAATGAGAAATATTATTAATAGTTTATCGTAGTCATGTTAGAAAAACAAAATCCACAGAGTTGCCGTGCATGAGTCAATATTTCTTGGACGTTTGTGGTGTTGCAAAGTCATGGCGGTGGTCGAATCATTACAGTTGAGAAAGTTTAGGATCTCAGAATCCGATACAGGGTCGCTCTTTAACTTTAGCACGGCAGATCTGAATGGATAATGTGCAATAGTGACCTGCGTTCTCGTGAAAATGTATTGAGCAGGGGGTTGTGAGAGCTTCTCGATGATGATGATGATGAATGCTTCTCTTTGAAAAACGCTTAGCAAGGCACCCTAAAATTATCTTATTAGCTTCCCGACTTTCAACATCACCTCAGCCATTTCAGAGTAATCGTCGAGCGTGACGTGACATCCGCCATTGTTTTATTTCTGCTCGCATTAATAGACACGTATGCACAAACAAAGACTACTCAGTGTTTAAATGATGTGGATAAATTAAATGAAGAATTACACAGATGTTTAGATATGAAAATCAAAGTATTTTGTTTAAGATCCTTCTGCACTTTTAAGAAGATGGTTCTGAAAAGTTTCTTTGGTCTTTAATAATAGAGGGGACCTTTTTCCTTCAGAAACTGCACTGCGTTATTAATGCCAGTTAAAGCAGCATTTCACAGCAAGAGAATACATAAGATTCCCAAGAGCAAAAATATAAACAATATTATATTTATTTTACCAGATACCAGTATTAATCAGTTTTTGATGGGGAAAGTGATCAGATGACAATATGATAGAATTATATATCTGCTGTATAGGATAGGGATGTGTTTTTGGGTCTCACTATAAAAACAGGGGTACTTACAAATTACAAATAAAACCATATCTGATTTGAAGCACTAATGCCTTCACATGCTTAACAGCTGAATGACCAAACTCATCTTTATTTGTACTCAGATTATAGCACTTTTTAAACTGTGTTTGTGTAAAGTGTTATGTGTGTAAATCGAGATTATTATTCTGTGTTTAGATGCTTGCTGCTGATCTCCGTATAATAACTCCAATATACTTCTTGTTATGGCAGACAGTTCTGAAACTAAAGAAACTTTTAAGAGCCTAGTCTTCATTTTTACGCGTGGGACACCTTTAATATGTTCATGTCAACTCAAATCAAACAAGCATTATCTAAATTATCATTTCTGTATGTGCACTATAAAATATGAATACAAATAAGAATATGAATAATGACAAATTTAGTGTATTTTACACTGCATACAATACACTAAATCTAGTCCTGTATTGTTTTGTCTGTAGCTGCACTAAATATGCATAAAATATGGTTCAGATCAGTGTTTTGGTTTCCTTTAAAGCACAATAAAGGGGGAAACTTGTTCTCCTAAGACAAATGACTGTAAACAGAAATGTATCCGCGTTTGATCAGATATCTGGATCTTTATGTTAAGTTAACAAACGCGTCCTCATGCGATCCTGCTTTTTTTCCTCTTCGTTTTTATGAGATGTTCTGCTAACCGATAGTAGGCCTATGTCTATTACACAGACAGGAAATATTATCGGTTTATTATCGTCAGAAACACAACACAAAATAAGACAATATCAGTAAGTAAATGATGCACTCACCATATCTGGAGCAAAGCAAAAGAAAGATCAGCTGTAAGTTCAGCAAAGTTTCCTCTCCATCCTGCGTGAAGTGTGTCGATCAACGCGCAAACACACGGATATAATGACGCATCCCGACGCGGTTACACTCGAATCTTTCAATCTCAAATCAACCGGTTACGATCGTGTGTTCGCGAGTTCTGCGGTGTGTGTCTCGCTCCCTGCGTGTGTGGCGCACTCAAGTGCACTAATGTGAAGAAACGTTCAATAAATGAGCGACCTGAAGTTCCTCCTCCTCCTGCTCATGTCCTCAACTCGCGCGTGTAGCTTCACCACAACGAGACCGTCTCTCTCTCTCTCTCTCTCTCTCTCTCTCTCTCTCTCTCTCTCTCTCTCTCTCTCTCTCTCTCTCTCTCTCGCGCGCTATTTTATTTTGTAGTACTTTACAACCTCACAAATATAGTGAAACGTGGAAAACAGACGTAAAATAACATTTTGAATGACATACAGAAATTTAGCCTTATTTTTGTTTTGTTTTTAAAAATTGTGAATCAGAATCTACAACGAACCACAGCTTACAGTAATAAACATAGGCTACTTAAATCACGTCTTAATCAAAATGTAAAAATACAGAAAGGTTTGTGTTGAAGTGTAGGGGAAAGAAAATATTATTAGCTCTGTATAAGACCAATAAATATCAATGGAAGGTCCATGATAGGAAAAACACATGCGTTTGTGAAGGAGATACAACTCCATAAATGTCAGAAGATTCATGCATGTATGTTCCAAAGAACGTGGCAGATGATAATGTTTAAAAGTTGATAATTTAGTCTTTTATTATGATGGCAGTGTTTATTGTGCATTTCATGTATGTGTCTACACAAATTAGTGGTGTTACAAAGTGGAGTCAAATACAATGCATTTTATCCAATAATAAAAAATAACTGGATAAACATGCTGACATCTGTTTTTCTTTTGAGTTCCCTTTTACAGTGAGCAGTAAAGCGAAGCGAGTAAAGAGAAGGATAAATCATCTCAATCATAAATAAATAAATCATATCCATAGAAATGTCCCCAGGTATGACAGACAGTTTATGTACATTACATTTTGATTTGCATAGGAGGAGTAGTGGTGTGTTTTTAAACCTATTTCGTACTCGAGTGTGCTTAAATAGTTACATGCTTATCTAACATAACAAATTATATATATTTTTGGTCACCCTCATTAAAAAATTAAAGTTTAAGTACAATGATCTAACTATTTCGGAAACTACATTACAACCAGATGTCCTGTCTCTTTAAGGAAGTAAAAAAAAAAACTCTATTATAATGACTTGTGATCTTTGTTGCAGTTATTGTGTTAGATAAACATTATGGGAACTAACAAAATATTCAGGACAGGTCATGCCGGTTTCCTTTCTTCTTCTTCTTTTTTTTTTCTTTATAGTTTCACACTACATTCCAGATTTGTGAACTAATAGTTTACGAGGCTTGCAAATAATCTGATAAATGATTAGTGTCTGTGATTAAAAAAATTCCTTAAAGCTGTATTATGTGTCATATGTTTATTCTCTCAACAGTTAACAAAACTAATGTTTGAAAGATGCATCCCAAAACACAAAAGAGAAGACCGGGGCTAGTTGTCACACATGAATTTATCACATTTGTCAGCAACCACAGAAACTTTAAATCAAACATCTTTGCAATCAAACATCAAACATGTAATGTAATTCAATCAAAGACAGAAATCACCTTTAAAGGGATAGTTCACTTTGAAATTCATTTTTGATATGTTTTAGCTTACCTCAAGGGCATCCAAGATGTAGGTGTCTTTTTTCCCACAGTATTTTCAATTTTGATATTTTTAGGTCAAACCGTTCTTGTCTGTCAGTCATTTAATGCAGGTCTATGGTCACTTCCTCAAAGAGCATACACAGAGAAGTCCAAATTAAACATGATTTAAAGGGGTGGTTGATTGCGATTTCACTTTTTTCATTTTACATAGTGTGTAATGTTGCTGTTGGTGCATGAACATTATCTACAAAGTTGCAGCGCTGAAAGTTCAATGTAAGCAGAGATATCGTCTTTTAAAAATCAGGAAGTGTAAATGCCTACAAAAACGACACGATTGGGACTACAGCTGGGTTTTAGACGTCACTAACCCATACATTTGCATCAACCCTTCCTCCGGAATACGCAAAAAAGGGCACGATCATATTTCTGCGGCTTTGCCGAAGAGGAAGAGTTACAAGGGAGAGCTAAACATGCCGTCTAAAGTGTGTTATTTTCACACAGCTGTTAGCTCTTCTGTGTTCGGGCTTCCTACAGACGCTTTAGTTCGTCAACAGTGGCTACAATGTATGTTTGATTATGTTTCTGACGATTACAATCGTAGTTTAGCTCTTTGCGCGGCGGCACATTTCACTGAAGACAGCTTCCTGAATCTCCAACAATTCAATGCCGGATTCCACAAGAAACTATTGCTAAAACCTGAAGCTGTTCCAACGTTAAAACCAGAGGCAGCAGTTGTTGGGCCACAACCTGTAAGTAAGACTTAATAATTTTAAACGTATTTGTATAATTTTAGACGTGGTTTCGTTTTATCAAGGACGTAAACAAATGCCAGAGCTGGCTTTATAGTCACTTGTTATGCTATTTCGTGTTTCTATGGCAAACGCGTACAAACATTTTGGACCTGAATTTGTAATCATATAGATTTTGTAAATGTATTTGCCATGTATAGCTACTTTATGACGTAGTTTTTCGATTTGATCATGAACGTGATCAATGTCAACAGTGTTTGTTTATAGTAGCCAGTTATATCGATGCTAAGAAAACGATACACAGAGTAAACTAAGTTTTGTTAACAGCTAAACGGTTGTTCATTATATCGATAAAACAATAACTTAAAAAAACTGTATTACTCATGTAATCATTTGTTTAAAATGTTTAATCAAGATAAAAACATATCTCAAAAAGCTAACAAGCAGCAGTAGCATTTTCAATTATAACAGGCTATCAAACTTCTTATGTAATAATAGAAGAATAGAATAATAATAATTCAAAAACGTACCATTCAGAAACGTTTTGTAACAGCCCTGCTTGACTCTCTTCATCGCCGCTTTCTGGGTCTGATTCTGGCTCAAACTGATACGGCAGTATCGACTCCATTGTTTACATGGAGCACATGAGACTCATGCCCGTAAAGGCAAGGGGCGTGGCGGTTCCGGACAACGTGCACTATGTAGTTTAGCCAATTACAACACACCGGTCTAAACTAACCAAAGCAGTAAACCACCCCTTTAATGACTCGTAAATGTAAGTACACATTGATGGCCTAAGACACGAAACAAGCGGTTTGTGTGAGAAAACGAACAGTATTTATATCGTTGTAACCACAGCCACGTCCAAGTGATCTGATGTCGCGGGCGCTTCGGTCTTTTCGCGCGAGAGATCCCTTCCGGTGCTTTCCGGAAAAAAACGAAGCGCCGGCGCCCTCAGATCACTTGGACGTGGCTGTGTTTACAAGAGGTAAAAACGATATAATACTGTTCGTTTTCTCACACAACCCGCTCGTTTCGTGTCTTAGGCCATCAATGTGTACTTACATTTATGAGTCATTAAATCATGTTTAATTTGGACTTCTGTGTGCATGCTCTTTGATAGACCTGCATTATATGACTGACCAACGCTATCTCACGACCAATTCGTACGAATTTGTACGAATGATTAAAAGGTGGCTAATTCGTACGAATTCATACGACCTCACTCGTACGGATTCGTACGATTTGTTTAAACCCACGTGATGGGTAGGTTTAGTGGCGGGGTCAGGGGTTGAATTCATACGAATTTGGAATTCGTAAAATATGTATGATTTAGCAAAAATCCTACAAATTTGTACAAATTTGTGCGAGTCAGGTCATATGAATTGTTACGAATTAGCCACTCGTAACAGGTCGTGAGATCGGGTTGGACTGACAGACAAGAACGGTTTGACCTAAAAATATAATCCTACAAATTTGTACAAATCCTACAAATTTGTACAAATTTGTGCGAGTCAGGTCATATGAATTGTTACGAATTAGCCACTCGTAACAGGTCGTGAGATCGGGTTGGACTGACAGACAAGAACGGTTTGACCTAAAAATATAAAAATTGAAATACGGTGGAAACAAAGACACCTACATCTTGGATGCCCTTGAGGTAAGCTAAAACATATATGAAAAATTAATTTCAAAGTGAACTATCTCTTTAAAATCACATTGTTGTGGATGTCGCTGTTGCAACACCCTATCTGGGGGTCGAATCAAGTTCACACTATTACTGTAAATTTAAAAGAAACATTACCATCATCTTGTTACAATAAGAAGTGATACACAGGTGTGTGTGTGTGTGTGTGTGTGTGTGTGTGTGTGTGTGTGTGTGTGTGTGTGTGTGTGTGTGTGTGTGTGTGTGTGTGTGTGTGTGTGTGTGTGTGTGTGTGTGTGTGTGTGTGTGGCTGGCAACAGAAAGGTAGAAAGAGTCTGAATAAAGGCGAACGAGAGCATAGATGAGGAAAAATCCGGTAACCTTACCTATGATTGCAGTTAAGTAACGCAACCCAGACACAAATTTGTCTGCCCGTGATTCATTTTTTTTTTGCGAGGAGGGTGGCCGATCTCCATGCTTTCTGTGGAATGTGCGGCTAAAGAAGAAAATAAAAGCAGCCATTGTCTTTATCTTTATTTCTCTCTTGGAGTTTGTTGAGCCGGTCAAACACGCTGCGAACAGCAAGAGACCAGGGAGAGTTTCCTCCCAATTCACCAGTTCACTTCTGTCTACCATTCCTCATGAGCAAAGACCTAGAACCCATTTCCAAAACATCATGTAAATATTCCCCAGAAGAGATGAAGTCCGTTTCTATTTAAGCCTGCATTCAGCTGATGCCAACACTAATATTAAAACCTAGAAGCGGTAGTGAATATATTTAGGTTAAAAGCTGAGCATCACATTTATTATTGTGCATACTCTGATGAAACCACAAACGCTTAGTAGTAAACTGCAGTGTGTGCGACGTTTTAGCGTTTGAATGATTCCTCAAATCATGTGTCTTGTTGATGAGGTGTGTTGTTACTTTACTAATCTGCACTGTTTTCACCTCTTCTTCAGAGGGTTTTAATCTTGAGGACTCTTTTGACTTTTGAGGCAACTATACTGTGCACTCTCAGAAAAAAACGTACACGGTGGTACAAATAATGTTCCTCAAAGAACAGTTTTGTACTAATGGTACAGGAAAGACATTAGAATATACTGTTTGGTACCTTTTAATGTACAATTGAACTTAATAGGCTCCTTGCACATAGCAACCTGACGTCATATCCACAACGGGTAAATACGGCTCGCTCTCTTCCTGTCTGAAGGCGTACATAAACAACGTAGACATTTTCCGCCTAATACTAGAAAACAGTACAACATTAAAACACGCATATTCTGTCAGCCCGGGGTTGTTTATTAGCCTAATGTAAGCTAGCAAACTAACGTAAGGCATAAAGTTTGAGATATATAGACTTACCTTCATATCCGTGGATATATGAAGAGGCATACATTTTAAAGCCCTTCTCTCTAATTTGCTGGTCGGTGATTTCGAGGAGGTCTTACAAAGGCGATATACGTCCGTTATTGTAAGTTTCGGCAACTCTTGTAAACATCTCATCTCATAGTGTAGAATAGCGCCGGAAAAGACGAGGCCGCATTTCCGGTAAGGAAGTAGTTACGTGCAAGGAGCCCATTGTTCTCACATCAAGGGTACAGTGATAGGCCAGATTACTGCTTATTCATGATTGGCTGCTGTGATGAGTATTTGGCATAGCAACAACAAGCTGATTGGTTGAAATCGCTTCAGCCACGGAATTTTCCGAATTGACAGAGGGAAGCAGGCTAACGTTACTCGACTGCAGCGGTGTCCAGAGTTTATTTTAAATATCAAACTTGAAGAAGACGAAATATATAGGTGAGTTCTGATAATTTATGTTTATATTTAGTTCACAAGTCGAAAATATAAATGTTTCAGCCTCTTAACGTTAATTTTGCGAGTTAAATTAGCTTTGCACCAAATGATTTTTTAGCCATATTTGACTTGTATACACTTTCTAATCTTTTTTTTATATATTGATAAAGGTACAATGTCGTACCAACAAGCTTTAAAAAACAAAAGGTACATTTTGGTGGTCCATGGTACAAATTATGTCCTTTAAGGTACAAACTGGAATGGAACAAATTTATTCCTCTATATTAAGGTACAATTTTGTACCAGTAAAAGGTACCGCCCCAGTGAAGGGTTTGTACCTTCTTTGGTACAAAATTGTACATTTTTTCTGAGAGTATAGTACCCAAAACACATTGGTTGGAAACTGCCTGGAAACGCCCTAGTAACTCTCCAAAAATGATTTAGAACAGCAATTGCCTGGCAAACACATAGCAACATGCTAAAAACACCCAGAGGCCCTGTTAAAGTAACACCAAGTAACTTTTCCTCTTCGGTCGCCCTACTGGTTGGAAACAAAATTGTCCATTGCCGCTGTCGTAAATAATTTAGCCTACCGTCGCACGCACGCTCGCTGTTTATCCAGCACCGGCTTTAGAATGAACGATGTCCACAGACAAGGTAGAGTATGTTACATGATTTCATGAAAGGATGATGTATTGCGACATCAGAAACGAAGAAAAACTAAATAATGACTATTGTAGCGCTTGACGTAAAGCAGTCGAGTTTTGTAGTTCTTTTTGTGCACGGGTTCCTACCCGAACCCCGAAGTTACATAGTGCCAGTAAAAGCGATACAGACCCCGTCAGGCGATGGCAGACGTGTCATTTAACTTATTTTAAGTCGATGTACCATCACAAGGGTCTTGGAAATATATTATGAAGGTTGAAAAACTACTTAGTGTTACTTTAACTCCTGCTATTAAGATGAGTTTTGGTCGATTGGATCACAAGTAGACGAGGGAGACGCAATCCCTGGTGTTTTATTGTTTGGTCTTTTTTGTCCACTTTCAACCACTTCTGTCTTGATTTATTTGAGGGGCGGGTAAATGTATGTGTTTTTTTTCCAGATATTTCGATCTAATGGACAAAATAAGACGACAGAAAACACACAGAGAGCATCAGCTTTAGTTTCTGCTCTGACAGACGCAAGACCAGCCGAACACTGTGAGTGTGTGTTAGAAATCAGGAGAACATTGTGATGGGACGTTTGTCGTCTTCAGACTAAACTTGGGTCTTCAGTCGACAGTTTAAACCCAGTCTGGCTTAATTTACTAAGGTGGAGAGTATGTGGTCTTTTGTGGCTGTTTGAACACATTCGACCACCTGAGCGTTTACACTACGATAGCAATCCGGTCGAAATCGTTTTCGCCGACCTCTGGACAAGCTCAAAACATTGTAGACCCTGTTTACACCTGTATTTAACATCTCTCTTAATACCAGGTGTAAACAGGCCAGAGTGCCTCAGAAACCACATAACAACACTCTATCAATGTGGTGGCAGCTTTTTCACATGACTGAAGTAAATGTCATAAAGAACAACTCCTTTAATGTACTTGAGTCTTGGAGCGGCACTAATAAACACAGTAGAGGCTTTCACAGCAGGCCATTCTTCTGAACTAATAAACTCTCTCTCTCTCTCTCTCTCTCTCTCTCTCTCTCTCTCTCTCTCTCTCTCTCTCTCTCTCTCTCTCTCTCTCTCTCTCTCTCTCTCTCTCTCTGTCTGTGGTGGTTCTGTGTGTGTGCTAGTCCTCTATCCCCACACACACAGGTCGCTCCTCTCTCACAGCGCCCCACTAGTGCCCCTCTTGTCCGTGGAATGTGGAAATCATGCCCCCCTTAATTTTATAATGGAGGTGGGGGGGGAGGCCTCCCTTTGGTTCAATTTTCACCAACACCATAAAAAGCAGCGGTCGTAAGAGCAGCGCGGACATCTGTTTTTTCCATCGCCAGGACTTTAATGATCAGGTAATAAAAGTTTCATTTGACAGAAATTACAACAGATGTTTCAGCCGATAAAGTTCAGATAGAAGTGATCTCTCTGGAGACCCCGCTGACCCGACGGGCCCACCTCCACTACATACCGCCACAACAAAACCCCTTAAAATCATCGCCATGCGCTTTACTTCCACTGCCATGTCTACACAATTAAATATGGGTTTTCAAATTTTTTTGCAACTTCTTGACTTTTGAATCATCTGGTTAGTCAGGATTTGGGATTTAACACTGTATATTTCTAAACCCTGGGTTAATGTTCTTATTTCATTGTTAATAATATTACATTTAAATTTACATTTAATGATTTAGCAGATGCTTTTATCCAAAGCGACTTAGAGGAGAGCAATAGAAGCAATCAAATCAACAATTGGGCAACTATATGGAAGTGCCGTGACCAGTCCCAGTTAGTCCTGGGACTAACCCAGTTAGTACATGTGGGTTTTTAAAAAAATGTATGAATAGAAGGTTATTAACAACATTGATTAGACTAACAAAGTTTTTTTGTTGTTTTTTGTTTTGCATTTCCTTTAAATGCAAGCTAAAATAATTACAGCGTGCATGTTTTTGCAACTGTAAAAAGTGCATAAATGTTTAATGAGGTTAGCATTGTTTAGTTTTTAGTGTCAACATTTTAGTGTCACATTTAGCAATGCAATTTTGGTTTTCACAGCTGATTCTCTGAAGAAGGGCTTGAAAAATACCAATGGGGAACACTTCATTTCGATGGTCCACTTTAGACATTCTAGCTATAATTACCTTTGCAACTACATGTCAGCAGTCATTAGAGAATTAGACTGTCTGATTAATATCCGCTAATACATTATTTTAATGCTCCCTAACCGACATTCTACTGACTGTAACTTTGCAACTACATACAATATCAACTTATTCTCCTAACCCGAACCCTACTAGTATACTAATACTCTAATAAGTGTTAGTTTGACATGTTGCACAGTTAGTAGAACGTCTTAGCGGTTTCTGAGAAACGCTGTTGATATTCGAAATCACCAAAACAAACACACCCCTACCGTAAAGGATCACACCCCTATCTTGATAGCTCCGCCCCCCAAATCACAAACACGCTATGCAACACAGGCTCCTCCCCCATCGTGAGTGTATACGCCCCTTACTGCTGATTGGCTACAAGTGTGTTCTGGTCCACTTTCAACATTTTTTCTCAGAAATCGCTTACACACGCTTTAAAGTAACACCAAGTAACTTTTCCTCTTGGGTCGCCCTACTGGTTGGAAACAAAATTGTCCATTGCCGCTGTCGTAAATAATCTAGCCTACCGTCGCACGCACGCTCGCTGTTTATCCAGCACCGGGTTTAGAATGAACTATTTTTAATTCTGAATGCTATATTTTAAAGTGATATGGAGGAGATTAGGAGGAGAAACAGTTCAAGATTAGAAGAATCAGTTCGAGCTCAACGGCTTTAGCTGAGCGGTAATATTGATCAAAACGCTATTGGCTATTTTAAAAAGGGGGGGGGCTGTTAGATATGCCCGCCCTCTCAGTGTCAATTACATCAACATATTGAATAATGCTGCGCGTTTCAAGGCACATCAGTGGGCCTTTAAGTGGACCATGGAAATCAAGTGTGACCTACCAGTGTGAAACATTTCTTAACTCAGAGTTTAAAATAGTCCTAATGGGTTTAAGAAATGTATTCTAATGAAAGGTTTGTACTAATCTTTGTTCCGGTATGTGGGCTTAAAAACAAATGAAGAACCGTTTCCAAGTAATCCATCAAATATGCACTGATATAAGAGTGCCTTGCAGGAAGGTATTTGATACAAACACAGCGCTATTATCCCATGAACTCGTATTCAGTCTCGTCTTGTCGACTGATGTGAAAAATGCCATTCTGGAATCAGTGAAACATCCCAAAAACAAGCACACGCACAACAGATATATTGAATAGACGCTAGTGACGCAGACGTGAAGAATTACTGAAAATTAAAACCTTAATCAGTGTAAGTCAGTCTTTGTTTTTCACATTAAAATCCATTGGCTTATTTGGCATGGTGAATAGCTTTACATTGCCAAAATATGATTACATTGTATATACTTTTCAGTAGTTTTAGGGCTCATCCCCCCTTGAGATTTTTGATTAAACTTGCATGAGTAATGTTACTGTCACTATTTCTTTGATATTTCCACCATTTTTAATAATCTTTTTTGTCTTAAAACTAAATGTTTTAAATGAACCTGTGTAACAATTCAATGTGTTTGAGTTCTGTTTTTGTGATCTTGGTTTCCCCTGTCTTTGTTATTTTGGTTCAGTCCTGTTAATTTTCCCGCTCTGCCTAATTAGTCATTCCCGTCACCTGTGTTCTGTTCATTATCCCATTATTCCTTGTGTATTTAAGCCCTGTGTTTTCTCCCAGTGTTGGTCGATCGTCGTCTATGTATGGTTGTGTGTAAACCTTGAAGTCCTGGAGTTTTGTTGTTTCATTTTGGAAGTTTCATTTTGTTTATTAAATATATTATCTTTGAAATTCCGTGCCCTCGTCTTCAGTCACCTGCACCCAACCCTGACAGAACGATCGACCTTTAAAAGAATACTTGACCCACACCATGAACCCAGCAGTTGTTCTCCTAAACCTGCGTCAAGGAGACCTCACCATAAAGGAATATGTAGGAGAGTTTTGCGAACTCTCTCACCATCTGGACTTCAATGATGTGGCACTTAAGGACATTTTTAGGGTAGGTTTAAAGGAGCCTATACGGTCATGTATGCCAGGTGGGAAGATTCACTTTTCCCTGGCCGAGTATATTGACTATGCCCTTTTATTAAGCGGCTCAAATTTTACTGTGGGTTTGGTGGACGAGGAGCCCATCACCTGCACGCCGGCCCCTGAGCCCATCGCCTGCCCACCAGAGCCTGAGTCTGACCCATTTGATGACCTTCCTGAGCTTCTTCCGCCAGAGACCGTCCAGCCAGAGACCGTCCAGCCAGAGACCGTCCAGCCAGAGACCGTCCAGCCAGAGACCGTCCAGCCAGAGACCGTCCAGCCAGAGACCGTCCAGCCAGAGACCGTCCAGCCAGAGACCGTCCAGCCAGAGACCGTTGCCTGCCCGCCAGAGCATGAATCTAGCCCCAAGCTCCCTGATGTGCTGGCCCCGTCCAGTTCCGAGTCCCCTGATGTGCTGGCCCCGTCCAGTTCCGAATCCCCTGATGTGCTGGCCCCGTCCAGTTCCGAATCCCCTGATGTGCTGGCCCCTTCCAGTTCCGAGTCCCATGATGTGCTGGCCCCGTCCAGTTCCGAGTCCCATGAAGAACCAGAGCCCGTTGACCCAGCGCCAGAGCCAGAGCCCGTTGACCCAGCGCCAGAGCCAGAGCCCGTTGACCCAGCGCCAGGGCCCGTTGACCCAGCGCCAGAGCCCGTTGACCCAGAGCCAGAGCCCGTTGACCCAGAGCCAGAGCCCGTTGACCCAGAGCCAGAGCCCGTTGACCCAGAGCCAGAGCCCGTTGACCCAGAGCCAGAGCCCGTTGACCCAGAGCCAGAGCCCGTTGACCCAGACCCCGTTGACCCAGCGCCCGTTGATGTCAAGTCTGTTCCCGTTCCTGAACCTGTCTTTCTCCCCAAGAAAATTTGGGGGGGGGGCTATACGCCTTCGCCGTGGCCGGCCAAAGATCCACGGAGGCCGGCCAAAGATCCACGGAGGCCCGAAAAAATAACACCGCCATGGCCACCCGAAGGGTCCTCACCGCCATGGCCACCCGAAGGGTCCTCACCGCCATGGCCACCCGAAGGGTCCTCACCGCCATGGCCACCCGAAGGGTCCTCACCGCCATGGCCACCCGAAGGGTCCTCACCGCCATGGCCACCCGAAGGGTCCTCACCGCCATGGCCACCCGAAGGGTCCTCACCGCCACGGCCACCTGAAGGGTCTTCACCGCCGTGGCCAACTGAAGAACCTGCACCGCCCTGGACGCCCGAGGGTCCCACAGCTCCGCCCCGGATGCCCGAGGGTCCCACAGCTCCGTCCTGGACGCCCGAGGGTCCCACAGCTCCGCCCTGGACGCCCGAGGGTCCCACAGCTCCGCCCTGGACGCCCGAGGGTCCCACAGCTCCGCCCTGGACGCCCGAGGGTCCCACAGCTCCGCCCTGGACGCCCGAGGGTCCCACAGCTCCGCCCTGGACGCCCGAGGGTCCCACAGCTCCGCCCTGGACGCCCGAGGGTCCCACAGCTCCGCCCTGGACGCCCGAGGGTCCCACAGCTCCGCCCTGGACGCCCGAGGGTCCCACAGCTCCGCCTTGGCCACGCCCACAGCCTGCACCGTCGTGGCCACGCCCACAGCCTGCACCGTCGTGGCCACGCCCACAGCCTGCACCGCCGTGGTCACGCCCACAGCCTGCACCGCCGTGGCCACGCCCACAGCCTGCACCGCCCTGGCCACGCCCACAGTCTGCTCCGCCCTGGCCACGCCCACAGCCTGCTCCGCCGTGGCCACGCCCACAGCCTGCTCCGCCCTGGCCACGCCCACAGCCTGCTCCGCCGTGGCCACGCCCACAGCCTGCTCCGCCCTGGAGGCTTCCCGGACCTGCACCATGCCCTCGTCAGCCTCCAGGGCGCCCACCCTCCCACCCCTTTGGATGTTATACGGCGCGAGGACGCGCCTTCGGGGAGGGGGGAGGTACTGTAACAATTCAATGTGTTTGAGTTCTGTTTTTGTGATCTTGGTTTCCCCTGTCTTTGTTATTTTGGTTCAGTCCTGTTAATTTTCCCGCTCTGCCTAATTAGTCATTCCCGTCACCTGTGTTCTGATCATTATCCCATTATTCCTTGTGTATTTAAGCCCTGTGTTTTCTCCCAGTGTTGGTCGATCGTCGTCTATGTATGGTTGTGTGTAAACCTTGAAGTCCTGGAGTTTTGTTCTTGTTTCATTTTGGAAGTTTCATTTTGTTTATTAAATATATTATCTTTGAAATTCCGTGCCCTCGTCTTCAGTCACCTGCACCCAACCCTGACAACCTGCAGTGCGAGAAACTATTTTAAAGCACAAATGTTTAATGTAATCTCTCTCAATACTTTGAGTGTTTAATAACTGCATGCACGATCATATAGTTTTGGAGAAATTATACCTTATCACATGAACACTTTCTAGTTTGTCATTTTGCTTATAAACATATATGACCAGTTCAAAATTGTGTTCTGTCTGAAGATGTTTGATATTCTGAACCGATATTCCCATGGTTTTCTTGGCGAAAGCATTTGATTGGCACCTGTTCTGGCCTGTTGAAATTAACAGCCCCCAGATGATTTATTATTAACCCAGGCCACGAGCAGTCTGAACGCTTTACGACAGATCAGGACTGTGTGAAAGTGCGAGTGTGTGTCTTTCACAGCGCGTCTCCTCTCTTTTCCCCGGCCCAGCCCAGAGGTAAGACAGATACGTTCACACATTTCATTTTGTGGTTCCCACGGCAGTCAAAAATGCACCTGACCCCGAGGCTCATGTACTGGGGGATTTTTTTATATCCTGCTCTTAAAGGAGCAGCCATGACTAATGCGTGTTTTACTGTCTCCATTATGCTGCTGGATATTATGAAGTTTCATGCAACATGACTGGATGTGTCAGTGTGTGTGTGTGTGTGTGGGTTCAGCAAAACACATCCTCTGTCACATTTGTCCCTGTTTGATATCTACAGTATGTACGTCCATGAATGTATGTGTTTTAATACACCTTTTTGTTTTAGGTATAGTTCACCCAAAAATGAACATTTCTGTTATCATTTTCTCACCATTATGTCAATGTATCATGAAGTTCTTTTGTATAACTTATACTATTGTGTCCTGAAGAACACAGACCCAGCGAGCATGGAATATTCTTAGAGCTTTTGCAACAAGTTGTAAACTTCTTTACTTCAAAACGTTAACATTATACATTGTTTAGTCGGACGTCTACAGTAACATGTTTCATAATGTTCAGAGAACATTCAAAAGCTATATGAAAAAACATTCATCCAGTCCACATCTCTTCAGAGTTATCTGGTCTTTATTCTCAAAACGTTAGCATGAAAACAATGGAACAAATAAAGTAATCGTCTAAAGTTTTACTAAAGTGTTACTGCTTGTTTCAGAATGTTCAGAGAACAATTAAAAGTAACATTCTCATAATGGAATGTTCTCAAATGGAATGTTCTTTTAACATTCGCACAATTTAAAATACTGGACATGATTTGGAACATTCAGAGAACATTCAGAATTAAAGGGATAGGTCACCCAATTTTTTTTATTTTTTTAAATACGTTTTCTGTCATTAATTACTCACCCTCATGTTTTTTCCAAACCCATAAGACTTTAATTAATCTTCGGAACACATGAAGATCTTCTTGATGAAATCTGAGAGATTTCTGTCCTCCATTGACAGCTACGCAACTACCACTTCGACTCTACAAGAACTTCATAAAGAGATTGTAAAACTAATCCATATGAATTGAGCGGTTTAGTCCAAATTTTCTGAAGAGACTCGATCGCTTTATATGATGAACAGATTGAATTTAGGCTTTTATTCACATATAAACATTCATCAATGCACACATCAGTTGTGGCAAACAGAAGCTCAAGCATGTTCATTAAGTGCATTCTCGTGTTACGCATCACGTTTGAGCTTCAGCAAGAACCAATGAGGTTCATTCTCGTGTTACGCATCACGTTTGAGCTTCAGCAAGAACCAATGAGGTTCATTCTCGTGTTACGCATCACGTTTGAGCTTCAGCAAGAACCAATGAGGTTCATTCTCGTGTTACGCATCACGTTTGAGTTTTAGCAAGAACCAATGAGGTTCATTCTCGTGTTACGCATCACGTTTGAATTTCAGCAAGAACCAATGAGGTTCATTCTCGTGTTACGCATCACGTTTGAGTTTCAGCAAGAACCAATGAGGTTCATTCTCATGTTACGCATTACGTTTGAGCTTCAGCAAGAACCAATGAGGTTCATTCTCGTGTTACGCATCACGTTTGAGTTTTAGCAAGAACCAATGAGGTTCATTCTCGTGTTACGCATTACGTTTGAGCTTCAGCAAGAACCAATGAGGTTCATTCTCGTGTTACGCATCACGTTTGAGCTTCAGCAAGAACCAATGAGGTTCATTCTCGTGTTACGCATCACGTTTGAGTTTTAGCAAGAACCAATGAGGTTCATTCTCGTGTTACGCATCACGTTTGAATTTCAGCAAGAACCAATGAGGTTCATTCTCGTGTTACGCATCACGTTTGAGTTTCAGCAAGAACCAATGAGGTTCATTCTCGTGTTACGCATCACGTTTGAGCTTCAGCAAGAACCAATGAGGTTCATTCTCGTGTTACGCATCACGTTTGAATTTCAGCAAGAACCAATGAGGTTCATTCTCGTGTTACGCATCACGTTTGAGTTTCAGCAAGAACCAATGAGGTTCATTCTCGTGTTACGCATTACGTTTGAATTTCAGCAAGAACCAATGAGGTTCATTCTCGTGTTACGCATCACGTTTGAGTTTCAGCAAGAACCAATGAGGTTCATTCTCATGTTACGCATTACGTTTGAGCTTCAGCAAGAACCAATGAGGTTCATTCTCGTGTTACGCATCACGTTTGAGTTTTAGCAAGAACCAATGAGGTTCATTCTCGTGTTACGCATCACGTTTGAATTTCAGCAAGAACCAATGAGGTTCATTCTCGTGTTACGCATCACGTTTGAGTTTCAGCAAGAACCAATGAGGTTCATTCTCGTGTTACGCATCACGTTTGAGCTTCAGCAAGAACCAATGAGGTTCATTCTCGTGTTACGCATCACGTTTGAATTTCAGCAAGAACCAATGAGGTTCATTCTCGTGTTACGCATCACGTTTGAGTTTCAGCAAGAACCAATGAGGTTCATTCTCGTGTTACGCATTACGTTTGAGCTTCAGCAAGAACCAATGAGGTTCATTCTCGTGTTACGCATCACGTTTGAGTTTTAGCAAGAACCAATGAGGTTCATTCTCGTGTTACGCATCACGTTTGAATTTCAGCAAGAACCAATGAGGTTCATTCTCATGTTACGCATCACGTTTGAGTTTCAGCAAGAACCAATGAGGTTCATTCTCCGGTTACGCATCACGTTTGAGCTTCTGCAAGAACCAATGAGGTTCATTCTCGTGTTACGCATCATGTTTGTTTATGTTTGCTGATCAAAGTTTATATCTAAATAAAAGGCTAAATTAAAATCTGTTCATCATATAAAGTGATCTTTTTGGACTGACGCTTCAAAGAGTTCATAAAGAGACTGTAAAACTAATCCATATGATTTGAGCGGTTTAAAGAGGTAGTTGCATAGCTGTCAATGGAGGAACAGAAATCTTTTAGATTAGTATTTTTAGACGGTATTTTCATTTAGCTTGTTCTTGTGTGTTTGCGTGCGTGCGTGCGTGTGTGTGTGTGTGTGTGTGTGTGTGTGTGTGTGTGTGTGTGTGTGTGTGTGTGTGTGTGCGTCTCTGTATCTGTATCCTCCCCTCGGGCATAGGCGACTGTTAGGAAATGAATAGAGGCTGTTCTCAATAGCTTTGTGTTTCTGTTTGTTTGTGCCCTCTGTAAGCTGGGTGTTGGTAGGAGGGCTCTGAGAAAGATGGCGTTTCACATGGCCACAGGCGCTGAAGCATTGTTAACCAAACAATACAGCAGGTCCTGGCATTAGCACGTCTCTGTTTAAAAGCTGCCAAACAACAGTTGCCTACCCAACAGCAGCGCAGGCCTGCAACCCAAACGTGCGGGTAAACCGTGCTTTAAGAGCTCGCAATCCATTCACAGGAATTCTGTTATTCAATACGTCGAAAAATAGGCGTGACAGCAGTACACATGAAATGCTACTCCATTTTAATATTTGATAAATTAAGTGTAATCATTTATAATCAAAGTGTAAATATATTTAAGTGTAATCTATTTTTATATTATTTATAGTAGATTTACTTTATGTTATAAATATGTGTGTGTGTGTGTGTGTGTGTGTGTGTGTGTGTGTGTGTTAGTGTGTGTGAGTGTGTGTTATTTAATGTGAGTTCTTAGTTACTTAATTTATCATAATGCTCGTTTATCAATTAGATTTTTGATGATCAGCTCTGAAATATTTCTTCACATTTTTTTTTTTACAAAAAGATCCAATAATTGACACAAAATAGTCAAGAGTATAGAGCAATAAAATAAAAGTGGAGAGAAATACAGATCATTAAATGAGAAATTCTTGAGTTCACACTGAAATCTCCGACCTTTGATTTCCGGGTATCTTGGCAAATCTGAGCAACGATTGAGAAATCATATAATTCTTCTGAAAATCATCTGAGATAAAATCTCATTTCCGTCTGAGAATCAGTTGAGGTATCAGAAGAGATTTAGGCTCTCATATTCTCCTGTACAGAATGCTCAGTTTTGTGTTTTGGATCAATTCTAATGCGCATTAGGAAGCCTTTCAGTCTGGAGAAACTGGAAAAGGTAAAGAAACACTATCCTAACTGAATAGAAAGCAAAGAGAAGAAATGGTGGAGAACGAACTTTGGACTCAAACTGAGTTTCAGTGGCCAAAGTTTTCACTCAAATGTCACTTTCTTCCTCCATCAATACTGAAGCGATGATCTCTGGCACACCGTCCTTATGGTGTATCAATGACCTGACTGCACTAATAGAAAGACCTGGACACTTAAAACCTTTTAACTAGTCCTGTAATGAAGTTAGCCTGATCACAGTGGCATGAATTATTGATGTTATTGGATTCCTATCAGCTTTGAGAAATATATTAATTGGAAATGATTAAACTGGAATGATGTACCTGGACTTCCATGATTCCATTGTTAACAACCTCTCAATACTTCAATATGAATCAAAGAAGGAGAAGAAAAAAATCATTTATATTCCATGTCAATATGTGCGTCCAATTAAACCATATATTCATCTGTCTCCATGCACTGTCTTTCATCAATTTCAGTAAGCACTTTGAAAAATACACAATATTACAATCTACTGTATATACAGTATGAATAGTGTAAACATATTTTATTCTGCATTTATAGCCTTATAATATATATATATATATAAGTAAGTATAAGTAAATATAAAAAAATACAATTCGATGGAAAATTTCACCCATGTTGTTTTTTGTGCTCAGTGAAATGTTTAAGTCTGGCTATATATATGTTAACATTACTCTCTCTCTAAATGAAAATGAAATGTTTGTCTGCTCTTAGATTAAATCTTCCACTGACTCACTCTTGATGCCATTTATGAAATGTGTGGTGAACCAAAGAACAAAGGACAAATCTTAAAATAAGATAAGTTGATTTGAAAGAAATCATAAATTGCGTTGGAGTTGTGTCGGTCATGGCAGTCTTGTTCTAATTACATGTGGTTTGACAGGCGTTCCAGAATACCCTCACACACACACACACACACACACACACACACACACACCACACACACACACACACACACACACACACACACACACACAACACACACACACACACACACACACACACACACACACACACCACACACACACACACACACACACACACACCACACACACACACACACACACACACACACACACACACACACCACACAACACACACACCACACACACACACACACACACACACACACACACACACACACACACACACACACACACACACACACAACACACACAACACACACACACACACACACACACCCACACACACACACACACACACACACACACACACACACACACACACACACACACACACCCCACACACACACACCACAACACACACACACACACACAACACACACACACACACACACACACACACACACACACACACACACACACACACACACACACACACACACACACACACACACACACACACACACACACACACCACACACACACACACACCACACACACACACACACACACAACACACAACACACACACACACACACACAACACACAACACACACACACACACCACACACACACACACACACACACACCCCACACACACACCCCAACACACACACACACACCACCAGCTCCACTGGAGACACATGCCCTGTTAAAGCACTGTTCTATGAACGTCAGAAACTACATGCGTTTATTTGGGATAATGAATGTCTGACATTTTGTACATATTTGATTATTTTAATACTTGCATTTGCTATACATGTTATTTATGCATGTTAGAATATGATGTTGCTATCATTTTAGATATTCATCATCAGTTTTTCATCATTTGTTCTGGAAGCATTTTTTTCCCCATTCATTTTGTCCATATAAATTACAAAAAAAAAATCTGCCACAAAAAGTTTTAAGTCTTAAACCAAACCGACCAGATGAATGTGCAAAACCAAACTTTATGTAAAATAAAGGTACAATGTTTTTTTTTTTATTATTATTTTTTTTACATCAGCTATTCATTACATCATGCATTTTAAATGACATAAATCATGAAAGCATGATACATTATAAAACCATTGATCTCATTATTTAGTATACAAATATGTTATCACCCTGCTAAATGCAACTAAGGCATGAAGATATTTTAAACAGTAACATGATCTTCTGTAAAACAGCTTTAAAACAATGTGTATTGTTTCAAAGCAGCTTTTTCAAAAGGGCTGTACAAATAAAAGAAAATTATTGCAAAATATTTATTACAGTAAAATATGGATCAACAAAAATAAAGTGTAAGACTCAATTATGTCATGTGCAATGCTTCATGGGAGTTTCTATGGCAGAAATGGTATTTGGTGATTAAACAATTTAAGTTGAAATACACTTGCATCTTCTGCACAAGCATACGGTATATCCTCACGGTCTGGCTTTCCATTGCTAAATATCAGTTGGAGAAAATGAATGTTAATTTTACAGGAACCCTGTTGTGCTCTAAATCCAGACAGAGGAATTCATCCCTCAGACTGCAGGTGAAAGTGACGAGACAGAAAGTACCTGATGCGCTGCAGGTTCTCATGGTGTCGAGCGCTAAGAGCCTCAGTGGGAGGAGTTTTCACATCGCTTTGAGTGACAGGCGAAGGCCAGAGAGAGAGAGAGCAGGGTTTGGGAAATCTTCAGCCTAGAGCCAGTTGGCGAACAGGAGAGGAAATGCACAGAATGTCTTTTTTTGTTCTCACACCTTCGTATTCTCTCGTCACCCGGGGCGTTGAGAAGCGTCGAACACCCCCGCTCACCTGCCCTGCCCTCTCTTGTGTGTGAGAACAAAAATAGTCGAAGGTCTCTGTCTTTCCCCCCTTCCTTCAGTTTCTTTCACGCTCGCTCCAAAAGCACCTGAGGCGCGCTTCTTTATAAGACACTGTCAGAAATCAACTTACTCCCCGGCCTCTCTCTAACCCGCTTTTAAGATCAATATTAATGCTTTAAGCAAATGACCTCTGCGTGGCCTTTCACCCCGCCCGACACATATTCACTGTGGACAACATTAGACCTGTTCCAAAACCGATGAGACACATAGACAGTTTAATAAGGCATAGAGGCACTTTCCAACATGAAGGCACATATTTTCGTTATATTACACTCTAAAAAATGCTGGGTTGTTTCAACTTAAATTTGGGTCTAATATGGACAAACCCAACCGTTGAGTTAAAAATGCTATCTAAAAACCTAACCCAACAGTTGGGTTTGTTCATTTTTTTTATCAAAATTTGGGTTAAAACAACTCAGCATTTTTTAGAGTGTACCATTAAAAAGTAATATAGACTTTTTTTAGACTTTTATAAAAAAAAAAATACAAATTTATGGCAGAAAAAAAAGCTATCACTGCGGGTTGTTTCAACCCAAATTTGGGTCAATTATGGACAAACCCAGCCGTTGGGTTACATTTTTAAAATGACATTTTTAACCCAATGTTTGGGTTTGTTAATATTTTACCCAAAATTGGGTTAAAAAACCCAACATTTTTTAGAATCTAGGGGGTCAGTACAATGAAAAGGTTAATTTAAGAAAAAAGAAAGAAAAAAACATAAAATAGTACAATCTTAAAATATCCTTTTCACGTGCACTCGTCAGTAAACTCTATTTTTTTCAATAAACAGAAATTATTTGAATCGTTTTAGTTAATAACAACACTGTGTGTTTATCTTAGCATCTACTGGAATAAATGACGGGTTGCATATTCAAACAACCATGATTACCAAGTTGTCCACATACAATGAGGAGTTGCGGATGTACATATTACATATTTTGTTTCAAGGATGTTTGTGGTGGAAAACAAGCAAAAAAACTGATAATAATTTGCAGTGGACGCTGTCTCTCGTGTCTGACTGATGTTAAACCACAGCAGACGCTCGACTATCAGCACGTTTCCATTATGATGAGCTCACGGAGGGAGTGTCCTGCCCTTCTGGCTTCACATGACACACTGAATTTAATTTCCTCAATAAAGGCGCCGTATATTCATATTTTGCTCCAGACATAACAATAAGTCGTTACTGTACGAGTTCAATCAAGTCCAAACCATCAAAACAACTTTTAATTGTTTGCCAGGCGAGTGACCTCTCGACCGCAGCTCACAGTTATTAAAGCTAAAAGAGATTTGCTTTGTTTTCCAGAGTGTTTGTAGGGTTTGATGGACTCTGCTAAGAAAGCAACCAGTGTTTTTCTCCTCCTCCAGAATGAACATAGAGCAGCAAGCACAAATATCAGACGTGATGTGGATTTAAAAGAGAAAAACAGGGTGGAGTGTTATGATCTCAGTGGAGATGTTTATTCACCTACAACCCCTGTGTAGCTCAAGCCCTGAGATATCCATTCCGGGTGGTTATTGAACAAAACGCCCTTTTTTTATAACTTTACTTTTCATAACCGCCTATATCTCATGTTTATTTCATTTGGTCTCATGCAATTAAACATCTCTCCCAGCTAACAGGGAACGCTCCAAGACATTCCCTAATGTTATTCAGTAACGTTAATACACTCTAAAAAATGCAGGGTTAAAAAATAAGGCAAGGCAAGGCAAGGCAAGGCAAGTTTATTTATATAGCACATTTCATACACAATGGTAATTCAAAGTGCTTTACATAGGAGAAAATAAAATAATCAAAACAAATAAGAATAATTAAAACATTTTAGAATAAGAAATAAAATAAAGTACAGTAAAAACAGTCGGACGAACAGTGGCACAGTGCTCATTCAGTAAAAGCATAGCTAAACAGATGTGTTTTGAGTCTGGATTTGAATGTGACTACTGTAGGAGCACATCTGATCTCTTCTGGAAGCTGGTTCCAGCTGCGGCTGGCATAGTAGCTAAAAGCAGACTCTCCTTGCTTAGAGTGAACCCTTGGTATTTCTAACTGATGTGATCCTAATGATCTGAGTGATCTGTTGGGTTTATATTCAGTGAGCATATCTGCAATATATTGAGGTCCTAGCCCATTGAATGATTTATATACCAGTAATAATACTTTAAAATCAATCCTAAATGTAACTGGGAGCCAGTGTAAAGACCTGAGGACTGGTGTGATATGTTCATATTTTCTGGTTCTGCTCAGAATCCTGGCAGCAGCGTTCTGTATGAGCTGCAACTGTCTTATGGTCTTTTTAGGAAGGCCAGTGAGGAGTCCATTACAATAATCCACCCTGCTGGTGATGAAAGCATGCACAAGTTTCTCTAAGTCTTGACTGGAAACAAAGCATCTAATTCTTGCAATATTTTTCAAATGATAGTATGCTGATTTAGTTATTGCTTTGACATGACTACTGAAACTAAGGTCTGACTCTAGAGACACACCAAGATTCCTGACTTGATTTTTAGTTGTTAGACCTCTAGAGTGAAGGTATGCATTCACCTTGAGAACTTCATCTTTGTTTCCAAACGCAATGACTTCAGTTTTGTCTTTGTTTAACTGAAGATAGTTTTGGCACATCCAACCATTTACTTCATCAATGCATTGGCACAGGGAGTCAATTGGGCTGTAATCGTTAGGCGATAGGGCTAAGTAGAGCTGTGTGTCGTCTGCATAGCTGTGGTAAGAGATTCGGTTCTTTCTCATTATTTGGCTCATTGGGAGCATATACAGGTTGAATAGGAGTGGTGCAAGAATTGAGCCTTGGGGGACTCCGCATGTCATGGATGTCCACTCAGACTTATGGTCTCCTATACTCACATAATAACCTCTCCCTTCTAAGTAAGACCTGAACCATTTTAGGACTATCCCAGAAAGCCCCACCCAGTTTTCAAGCCTGTCAATAAGTATGTTGTGATCGACAGTGTCAAATGCAGCACTGAGGTCGAGTAGTACCAGCACTGATAATTTGCCTGTATCAGTATTTAAGCGAATATCATTTATTATCTTTATGAGCGCTGTCTCTGTGCTGTGATGCGATCGGAAACCAGATTGAAAATTGTCAAAGTAACCATTCAAGCTTAAGAATTTGTTCAGCTGATTGAAGACAACTTTTTCAATGATCTTGCCTATGAAGGGAAGATTTGAGATCGGTCTATAATTGCTTAATATGGTCTTATCTAGATTGCTCTTTTTCAGGAGGGGCTTGACAACTGCAGTTTTTAGGGAGTTTGGAAAACTCCCAGAGAGAAGTGAGGCATTTACCACTTCTAGGAGATCTGCTTCTAAGCTGTTTAACACACTTTTGAAGAAAGATGTGGGAAGTGCGTCAAGGGCGCAGGTTGATGTTTTAAGGTGCTGTACGGTTTCTTCCAAAATTTTGCCATCAATTTCTTCGAAAACAGACATAGTAACTACTTTCTCAGGTAGTGGTCGGATCTGTTTGACCCCGGCACAACTCAAGGATGAGCTGATCACCTTTCTGATATTATTGATTTTCTCAGAGAAGAAAGAAGCAAACTCACTGCACTTGCTGTCTGAGAGCATTTCACTGGGAATCTGGCTTGGGGGGTTTGTCAGTCTCTCTACAGTAGCAAAAAGAGTGCGTGTGTTGTTTAAGTTGCTGTTTATAATATTTGAGAAGAAAGTCTGTCTAGCTTTGCCTAGTTCCATATTAAAAGCATGGATGCTGTCTTTGTAGATGTTATAATGGACTACAAGTTTTGTCTTCCGCCACATGCGCTCTGCTCTTCTGCATTGTCTTTTCATATTTTGCACTGCTGTTGAGTTTCTCCAAGGTGCTTTTTGTCTACCACTATTCTTCCTGACTTTCACAGGAGCAATATCATCAATTACACTTTTAATTTTTGAGTTAAAAGATTCAAGGAGAAAATCAACAGAGTCAGCAGATATGCTTGGTTTTAATGATATAGCCTTCATAAATAGCACACTAGTGTTCTCATTTAAGCATCTCTTCTTGACAGACACAGATCTAGCTTCAATGGCAGGAGAGATCAAAATATCAAAGAAAATACAGAAATGATCAGACAGTGCTACATCCTTAATAACAATCGATGAGATGTTTAGACCCTTACTGATAAGTAAATCTAGAGTGTGTCCACGATTATGTGTGGGTCCATTTACATGCTGTGTCAGATCAAAAGTTTTTAAAACAGTTTTGATTTCTTTTGCCATATTGGTTTCTGCATTATCTATGTGAATGTTAAAATCTCCAGCAATGGCAAAACAGTTAAACTCAGAGGAAATTGTTGATAACAGTTCTGTAAAGTCCTCAGCAAAGGCTGGAGAGTATTTTGGAGGCCTGTAAACAATGATAAGTAAAATACGTGGAGCACCTTTTAACACAATACCCAGATATTCAAAAGATGGGTAATTCCCAAGTGATATTTGCTTACATTGATAGACATCTTTAAAAAGAGCAGCTAAGCCCCCGCCTCTCTTACCCGCTCTGCAAGCACTCATAAAAGTAAAGTTAGGAGGGGATGTTTCATTGAGGACTGTTGCACTGCAGCTGTCTTCTAGCCAAGTTTCATTTAGAAGCATAAAGTCCAGGTTGTATGTGGTTATTAAGTCGTTGACTAGAAGTGATTTATTTTTAAGTGAGCGGATGTTTAAAAGTGCTAACTTAAAAGTCTTACTTTTTGTCCCCACAGCGATCTTAGTTTGGCGTGTAATAGGCACCAGATTAGATGGGTTTGCTGTACGGCTTTTGAAGGCCTTAGATTTTCTATCATGTAGTTGAACAGCAATAGGGAAAGATTCAGGCACACTGGGTTCCCGCTTGTTTTGTAAACATTTAAGAAAGTTACTGTTATCATAGCGGGGACCCGACACATATCACTGAGAGCTGGTATCAGTTGTTTTTGGTACACAGCGAGCCGCTGGAGGAGGGTGCGGGCCCTGGCGCTGTGGCAGAGGCCGAAGAGCTCTCACAGGAGGAGGAGGAGGGGGAGGGCGAGCTGGGCCCGCAGGCTTTGGTGGTTGTGGGGCCTGCCGTTTTTTGGTTGACATCTGGGGGCTTGCAAAAGAGTGGGATAGTCTGGTTCCAGCATACACCAGTTGTTCCATTTTCTCTGAGAAGCACAGAAGTGGAGTTGCTGGAGAGAGGGATAACGTGTCTGGTGTTTGCTGTTGCTCTGGTGTTATCGGAGGCTGTAATATGCTGTCCTGGATTTCCTGGCTGTTTTCCAGAAAGTCGTCCTTGGGTGCTGAATCTTCTAGCAGTTCTAGTATGTCATAGTCTGTCTGTGGTGAGCTCTGTGGGCAGGACTCAGCTGAGATTGTGTCCGTCAGCAGAGGTTGTTGTGGCTGAGTGGTGTTATCATTGTCCTTGTGTGATGTGTCAGCCGCATGTCCATTCAGGTGCAGAAGTGAAGTCCTGTGGTCATTAATACTGTGTCCAGGTGTGTGTGTGCCATTCAGGTTGAGTGGATTGGCACATACTGCAGAAGGATGATGGATTGAAAAGAAGATATTGTCCTTTAGCACTCTTGAACCAAGTTTGTTTGGGTGGAGCCCATCCTGTTGAAACAGTTGCCTCAGATTCCAGAAAAGATTGAAGTTGTCAATGAAGTTCAGTCCTTTTATATTGCAGGTTTTTTGCAGCCATGTGTTAAGCCCAAGCAACCGTGAAAACCTGTTTGTTCCTCTTGCTGGGAGTGGTCCACTGATGAATGTCTGAACTTTCAGTCTTTTAAGTGTTTCAAAAAGTTCATTGAAATCCTTCTTAAGGAGTTCTGACTGCCCTTTATGAATATCATTCTTCCCCACATGAACAATGAGTCGATTTGCAGTCTTATGTTTCATCAGAATGTTCTGAAGTTCCCTGTTTACATCAGAAGTTGTTGCTTGTGGAAGGCAGCATGTTGTTGTGTCCCTGCTACTAATGTTTCTGATTATGGAGTCACCCACTATCAGAGTCCTGGGCTCGGCTGCGCTCTGAGCTGAGTGCCGCTGTCTGCTCGACCTTGAGCGCCTGTTAGCAGTGTTAGCTACTGGCTGATTCAGTCTGTGTTCGATCACATTCATCACATTCAGGGATTCCTCATTCATTAATACTGCAAATCTGTTCTCAAGATGTATAGGCGGTGGTAGGAGACCAGTGTTTGCAATCCTTGTCAGAGCCGTATCTGGGGTAGAGGATGCTACTGCGGCAATGTGTGATGCTCGTGACAATCTGATGTCTTGAGTGCCTTTGGGTCTCGCTCCCTGTTTGTGCCATCGATTTGTAAGTCGATCGGCTTGTTTCTCTACACTTAGTATGGCCTGTATTGGAGCACTAGATTCATGGGACTCACCGGCTGTATGCTGAGGGCGTCCATGATGAAGCTCTGTTGTGTGTTCTGTCTGGTTTGGAGGTCCCATAAGTAACTTTGTTTCAAGAACTGCAATCCTTTGTAAAAGTCTCTGGCAGTTAGTGCAGCAAGTAGATTCCAGAAGAGGCATTTTCTCTTATCCTTATGAATGTAGGCAGTTGTGTTTTCTCTTCCCCGGAATGTAAGCTTTCAGTGGGAGGCTGGTCGAAGAAAAGTATTCCGCTTTTTTCTAGTAATCAAGCGTTTGAGCACTGTGCTGATTTGCTGAAGTTAAAATTAGGTGATAAAAGGAAATAAAATATGAAAATATAAACACGATAAGCAATAAAAAAATAAAAGCGATAGAGCAAAGCGCGGAGCAGTAAGCAAGAGCGTCCGAACAGTAGCTGAGCAGGAAGTAATAACCCAACCTTAACCACGCCGCTGGGTCACTATAAGACAGAACACGCGCTGGGTTTGTTTGACCCAAGTGCTGGGTTTTTTCATTTAACCCATATTGTTGGGTCATTCATTTGACCCAACCAGTGGGTGAAATTGACCATCTTGCTGGGTTAAGTCTTACTCATGTGCTGGGTTGTTTCCTGTCTCATTGCCTTATTAAAATTAGTAACAAATATATTTGTTTTATTACGAATGTAAAATAATTATTGTCTCTGTAATACAATAAACCAGAGAGGCCACTGTATATGTGATTTCAATCATTTATTTATATATTTTTTAATTTGTAATACATCTAAACGTACACAATAAATACGATATTTACGTGATGAAATTACAATTTAAACTGCACATTTCAATAAGGCTGCTGATATAGCTGGTTTACAACTAACGCAGCATTTTGTCAAAAAAGTCTAACCGGCTAGCTGTTACTATTTAATGTTTTACAGAATAAATACATTACCCCTCACACTTCCATATCAAAGACTGTATGCGGAACAGTGAAATTATTCATGTTAAAAATATCGGTAAACATTAACTTACCATAAAACACTGCCCGCTCCGAGTGACGTCCTCCTCGAGTCAAAGTGAAGAATCCAGAAAGTTCCGCAAAGAATAAACCAGTTGCTGGGTCAAAATAACCCAACCAGCTGTTTATTTGTGAATTACCCCCTTACAAATCATATGACCCAGCATGAGCAACCCAATAATGTGTTTACAGTGCCCCAAACAACCCAGCATTTTGACCCAGCACAATCAACCCAACAATTTGTTTACAGAAACAACCCAGCATTTTTTTGAGTGTAGAACTTTCGTTCTGAGTTATCTGGTATTTAATAATGTTCTCAAAATATTAGTACAAAAATGTTATTTATACATAGTTCACGTAGACACGTTTTAGTATCATTTTATATATGTTACAACTTGTTTCAGAATGTTCAGAGAACTTTCAAAAGTAACATTCCTCTAAAAAAAATGCGGGGTGGTTTTAACCCAACTTTGGGTCAAATATGGACAAACCCAACCGTTGGGTTAAAAATGTCATGTAAAAATCTAACCCAATGGTTGGGTTTGTCCATATTTGACCCAAAGTTGGGTTGAAACAACCCAGCAGTTTTTAGAGGGAATGTTGCTTTTATATTAGCAACCAATGTGTTTTTAAAACATAAAAAACTAGACATTTTAAACATCCAGAAATATATATATTTGTATAACTTATTGGAAACGTTAGCAAAACTTTCTTAGCGGAATCCTTCTTTCCTATTACTCTTCACTTTTTACAGTCTATTTGCCCTCAAAAAGCATTGTTTAGCTTGTGGCTTCTTTAACTAGTTCTGCTCTTCTCCTTCTCGGGTGACTATTATTATGTCCAGAAGAAAACTTTGGGGAATTTCCCCATTGTTGTGCTGTCACACACAGAATACAGGCCGTATCCACACACACAAAAGATGTTTTACGACACAAGTGACTGGGAAAATACCCAGAGGAAAGAACAATCCCCAGTCAGATTTTAAGATCTGGATGGAATGAGATCTTTAAGATGGCAGGCAGTTGTCTCATCTAGATCGAGATACGATTAAACGGAGAACAAATGGAGACTTGCTTCACAGATGTTTCTTACCTCTGAGAAAAAAACCTCAGTCCTCTCGAGTGAGTTTCAGGAGAGATTTCAAACTGTGCTTGTCAATATCAAAGATGGAGATCTCAATCTTATGATCTGAGCAGCTCTCCACGGTCATTTTATAGATATATAAATATATACTATATGTCTCCTGTGATGTTTAGAAGAAACAAACTGATGTTGATATTTAAAGGAAACATCCCAAAAATGTAATATATGGTCATATATGTACTTATATTTTAAATAGCATGACATATATCAACATATATCATGACTTATCTGAGAACACAATATATGCCTGCAACATATATGAACATTTATGTGTCCAAACATGTGAAGAAAATATTTGAGTTCATCCATATATGATACCATATATCTGCATATATTACAGTATAGTATTGGTTTCTCGCATATATGGACAACATTAAGTATAAATATGTGACATACATATTTGTTTTCCACATATTTAATAAATATATGTAAACATGCATGCATGTGATACTGATGCATTTTTTTAAAGCTGTGGCATATGGTACTTTGTAGATGCATTCGTCAAAAATTACAAAGAAAACACTGCATTATTGTATTAAAAATACTATATTTGGTATTCACACAATACAGACACAAAATCTCCATTTACTTACAAGGTATTCAGATATATGATATAAAACAGTAGGCTACATTTTAAATATTGGCGTTTGAGGTATTCAGACATTAAGTATCATCTTTTTAAACTATTCTATGGAAATAAGTACATATGTACACATATATGCGTCTTACATATATTTAACATTTATGTGCATATACGGGAAAATACATGGCACTTAAGCCTACATGAAAACGGCCATTTTAGCTATATTTTAAAATATATGTTTCATAAATGTCTATGTGTTTTATATATCTGAACTTATATTCTCATATAGGCAGCAGACATACATACTAACATTATATATGTAATTTACATATGACATATATTACATTTTTGTATGGGATAATTGAGCAATGGAAAAGCAAAAGTGTAAGAAATCTTTGCACCTCTCTCCTCTTATCTCATCTGAGAAACAGGAGAGAAATCATCGATCTCACTCATATCTCACTTTTTATCCTCAATAACTCAGAATTATGGCTCATCATGAGAAATATCAGAGCTTTCCGTTTCGTGAATAACTCCGTCTGATTCAGGTTTGTCATATTCTGTTACAGTGTTTCCAGCGTTTAGATGTTTGTGTCAATCACAGCACTTGTAAGTCACCTGAAACGTTCATTTCTACATGTTACTGTCAAAACTACTTATTGTCAGACAAGACCAACAGCAGCATCAGAATACTTCAGAAGTCTTGTTTTGCAGATGCAATATTTAAACATCCGTAAAACAAGATCAGCTTACTTCAGATGTAAAACTGATGAGACGATTTACTGAGAATACAATTTAAAGGGCCAGTTCACACAAAAATAACAATTCTGACATCATTACAGTAATTTACCGTCATTGTTCTAAACCTGTATGACTGACTTTCTTCTGTGGAAAATCAGTGAGCTCCACAAAAACAAAAAAATATCACAGTGATACCGAAGTTATAATTACACATTTATTTAGACTTAAATAAATACATTTTTAGATGTGGTATCACCATGCATTAGAGTGTATGTATTCACCATTTGAGTGTCATGTGGTATAGCCTATTACAAATATGGTTTATAATATATATAATATATATATATATATATATATATATATATATATATATATATATATATATATATATATATATATATACAATAAAATGTTATATAACAGTAATAGTATATACATATTTATAACAATAAAATAGTAATAAAATAATGCTCTAAGTAATTAATTAAAATTATATGTGTTTGCGTGTGTCTGTGTGTGTGTGTGTGTGTGTGTGTGTGTGTGTGTGTGTGTGTGTGTGTGTGTGTGTGTGTGTCTGTCTGTGTGTGTGTGTGTGTGTGTGTGTGTGTGTGTGTGTGTGCTTTGTCTGTGTCTGTGTCTGTTGTTCTGTGTCTCTCTCTCTCTCTCTCTCTCTCTCTCTCTCTCTCTCTCTCTCTCTCTCTCTCTCTCTCTTCTCTCTCTCCTCTCTCTCTCTCTCATTCTCTCTCTCTCTCTCTCTCTCTCTCTCTCTCTCTCTCTCTCTCTCTCTCTCTCTCTCTCTCTCTCTCTCTCTGTGTGTGTGTGTGTGTGTGTGTGTGTGTGTGTGTGTGTGTGTGTGTGTGTGTGTCCTGGTGTGTGAGGAGAATATCCTGGAACGCCTGTCAAACCACATGTAATTAGAACAAGACTGCTATGACCGGCACAACTCCAACGCAATTTATGATTATTTGTTATATATTTTTCAGTTGTGTATACAATGCTTTGTATAAACACAATCATGCCAAAAATATTAAATTTAATTACATTTGGAATCATCCTATTTTGTAAATTTGACTCAAAATAAGTGTTTATATCAAATACAACTTTGCTCTTTATTTAAACTGCTCTTGTTTTTTAGGGATATTCATTATTTTTACAGGAAAGACCACCTGTCACACTAAAGATCCAGCTTAATTGTTTCTAATGATCCGCTCTCCTGTTGAAAAATGAAAATCTAATAAACACGAAAGGCTAACACAAGCGTGCTAAAAGGCATCACTTCCACAAACACAAAAACAAAGACTGACAGGATGAGGAAAAGACCAGAGGGGACGGTGAAGAAAAATATCAGAACGGTATCTGGCAAAAAAGCTCTTAAGTAAAGCAAACACGGTCCGTCTGAGCAGAACCATCTGTGGAGAGCGAGCGCTGGTTTCTGGGAGGAGGAGAAACGCTGCTAATAGAAATAATAACCGGCAGGGTCTTCCATAAAGCCTCTGGTTATGGGATCTCCAGTCTTGCCAGACAGCCCATGTCACCACCCTGACACAGGGCTTGATGGGATGAACGGATCCCGGTTCTGCCAAACGCACGGCCCGCTCGGGTAAAGTTGCCATGTTGTTTTTGGCTCCGGATTCCTGCATGACACGGAAAAGCTCTCTCTCTCCATCAGACCACGGCTGCTTTTCGGGATCTTGCTTCAGGGCTGTTATTTTCTCCTACGTCCTTATAACTCTTCTCCTTCACTGCTCACCTATTCTCTCTCTCATATACACACACACACATAAACACGCAGGTAAAAAATCACTGCAGGTTTTATAAAAGTTTACCATGGTAATCCATACCATACCAAATTATAAGTGGAGATTTATACAGCTTTTTACAGCGGATGCCATTGAAAACACGGTAAGTCAATATCCATAACAGCCTCGCTTTTATACCAGTCATAGCTCCGCTTGTTTTTAAGGCCATGTACCGTGGGTTTTTGGCAGTATCTTTATGGTATATGAATATTAATACTGTGGTATAGTACCATGGTATGACCATATCTGATTTCTGATTCCATTCTACTAATTGTTTTGTGTTGCACTTTATTTTACAGTACATGCACTTACAACATACTTATCTAAGAAAGTATCCTTCTGGTAATATAAGGTAACTACATGGGTTAATGTTAGGTTTATGTGTATGTTCAGGGTTAGTACCTTGTTACACACGTATTGCAATTGCTATAATAAGTACATGGTATGTACATGGGGAACAGGACTGTAAAATAAAGTGATACAAATACAAAGCACCAACAAGTTGCATATCTAAAAACTGCTGGATTGTTTCAACCCAACTTTGGGTCAAATATGGACAAACCCAACTGTTGGGTTAGATTTTTACATTACATTTTTAACCCAACATTTGGGTTTGTCCATATTTGACCCAAAGTTGGGTTAAAACCACCCAGCATTTTTTTTTGAGTGTAGCACTACCATGTTTTTTGGACATTTACCCATTTGTACCATGGTATTCCTGGAATTATAAACATGAAAACATGGTATTTCAGTCCTATATATTTTAAAGTACTGTAGTGTTATCACCTGATATCAGGTTATTAAAAAATCAGTGTTGGGTAAGTTAGTCAAAAAACTATTGCATTACTTAAAATCTCATATCAACCTCGACCAGTTGAACAATAGGACAGACATGAAAATGCTTTTTAAATTCTTTAATTAATTGCATAAATAATTCTTGAACTGACCAAAGTATTTAAAGGGAGAAGGTTAGATTATACACTCTAAAAAAGCGCTGGGTTGTTTCAACCCAAATTTGGGTCGAATATGGACAAACCCAACCGTTGGGTTAAAAATGTAATCTAAAAAACCAAACCCAACAGTTGGGTTTGTCCATTTTTGACCCAAATTTGGGTTGAAACAACCCAGCATTGTTTAGAGTGTTCCAAATAGATGCTGTTCTTTTAAACTTTCTATTGATCAAAGAATCCTACAAATATGTTTCACGGTTTCCACAAAAATATGAAGCTGTTTTTAACATATTTCTTGAGACATCAAATCAATGATTTCTGAAGGATCATGCGACACTGAAGCACTCAAAAATGCTGGGTTGTTTTAACCCAAATTAGGGTCAAATATGGACAAACGCAACCGTTGGGTTAAAAATTGGGTTTGTCCATTTTTGACCCAAATTTCGGTTAAAACAACCCAGCATTTTTTTTTAGAGTGTAAACATACATTTTAACATAAAATTTTGATGTTAAACCCTCTATTGTTTTATATAGAATTTTACATTATTTAATGCAATTACAGTTTAGTAGTAACTGTAATTAATCACAGAAAAAAAAGAGTAATCCCCCTTCTTTACTTTTTCAAGGGAAAAGTAATTAAATTACAGTAATGAATTACTTGTAATGCATTACACTGGCTATGGTTATACATAGACCTTACATTGCAGTTCATTTTTTAAATGACTTGTATAAACCTCTAAAGCCAAATCATCCTGAACATCATGGATCCTTCATCAAGACACATGTGGAAGACATGACACAATCTTCAGTGTAGTGATATCGAGATAAAGTCGAGTGTTTCAGAAGGTTTTGGTGTGTTTCTCAATCCTTCAAGGTGTCTGTGAACACTACAAGCTTCACACTCATCTGAATGAGGATGGACAGAACAGAAGGAGAGAGACATCAAACTCATTAATCAGCATCATCACAATAATCTGCCATAAAAGCACCTGCACCCTCCTCCCAAATAAACGTTCTCGACGGGAAAAGAGAAAGGAAGACAATACAACGACTACAAGATAAGAGAGAAGTGTGAGAACATGGAAAGAAGACAGACCGCGCTTTAAAGAAACACCTGATAATGTGAGTCATGACGCTGAGGATAGAAAAAAAAATTAAAAAATTTTTTCCCATTGCAAAATAATTTTCGCAGCTCTTATTTAAGTACAGTTCATACTGACCATGACTGTCAACAAAGAACAAAACAACACCATAAACATCTTCTGCATTATATTCCACGTCTTCTGAGGTCATCTGATACTTTTACGTGTGAGCAGATTGTATTTTAAATCATTATTGAATTTATATTGACTTCTTTTATGGATAAGAAGAGGATTCTTTGCTTAAGGTGCTTGTAAGAATCATCGCAGAACTAGAAGTAGAAGTAGACTGTCTGACCAGAACAAATTTCTTTATTCAAACTTCATGTTTACTCGGGTCAAAGAACATGTATGGTTTGGTTTATAATGAAACCAGTGGGCAAGCAGCCTTCAGGTTAAAATGATGATGTTGTAATGGATCCGCCTCGTTCTGCTCTGCTTATAATAAATGTTTCTCTGGGGACGGAAATAATGTCCTCAGACACTTCAGATTTGTGTTCGCTCCTAAAGCTCACAGCTCTGTTTGCTCTCAAGGATTGTTTTAAAGTTTTAAGTAGGGAACAGATTTGTAAACACTTCTTTAGGAAGAGATGGTGTTGCTGGTTTTACAGCCCAGAGGTAACTAAGAGGCACAGGGTACATCATGTATATTTATATAACAACAGGTTTGCTTGAGGTTACAAGCACTGAGGTTACAGCAACAGAATTCCTGCACTTCTTTCCAAATAGGGAATGCAAACATTTAGGATAAATCTAAACAAAATATGTTGACAGATTTATATATATATATATATAAATGCTGGGTTGTTTTAATCAATTTTGGGTCAAATATGGACAAACTCAAACATTGGGTAAAAAATGTAATTTAAAAATGTAACCCAATGGCTGGGTTTGTCCATATTTGACCCAAAAATGGGTTAAAACAACCCAGCGTTTTTTAGAGTGTACAGTATATTCATAATTGTCAATTAACACATATTGTGATAAATCTCTCTCAATGCACATCATCATGCACTCATGATGAACAGGGTTATAATATGTAAACTTTTGGTACCAGTATGTACCTTTAAGGGACTAATATGCACTCTTTAGGTACAAAGGTACCGCCACAGTGACAGCTTTTGTACCTTTTTTTTCCTGAGAGTGTGTGTGGCATGTGCCATACTCATATGTGCTCGTAATAAGGCCCATAAATGCCTTGATTTTCAAAGCCAGAGCAGTGGGTCATGATGTAAGTGTTTCTAATGCCGCAGAAGTGCCTCACTAGCTGGAAACACATTCATGTGGAGTTGATTAAACTTGTGCTCCTCTTTGCCCTCGACTGGGCTTGAGTATGATTCAGGCTCTGAAATTCACCTTGATCCACACACACACACACACACACACTGCCCCGGGCTGTGTGATTGACAGGTTGGGGTTGTGTGGTGGGATTAAGTCGAGCCAGGGGTGTGCGGGTCAAGGGGGGGAGGTGGGATTAGGAGCGGTGAGCTTCATTAACCCGATTGTTTACACAAGCAGATCCCAAGCAATGAGAGCTTTTCCTTCCCACAGGATTCCCCTTCAAACCCCTGCCATTGTGGCCGTCCGGGACGCATCTGTGGTCTGGATGAGTGTATAATACAGGGAGCAATGCAATATCATTCAATGTCAATGTACCATTAGCTTTAATAAAGTGTGAATTCAACACATTTTTTTTAGCAGTCACACCCTGCAAGCTTAAAAATCACTTAAATGATTTCTTTAGGTAGTTACATTTTAGTTGTGACTAATGCATGACAATGTCATACTGTTGTATTTTTATTATTTACCTTTGAATTTTATGCTAACAGATTATTCTCAGATTAATTCAGATTATATGATTTGTAAATGTTTGACATAGATTGATTCATTAATTGTGTTAAAGTTGTATTTATAACACATTCATTTATGGATTGTTTTAAAGTCTTTTATCTATGTAATTTCTGCTGTAAAATAATCCATACAAATGAGAAATAGAATACAGGCTAGTTTAAATGACAGCAAAAACCACAAACAGATGATTCTCTGACAAAGATAAAGTGCTAAAAAACATGCATGTAAAGCAAAAGTGTACACTGTAAAAAAAGTTAACTCATTATTTTGAGTTATCTTTTTGCATGGGTTTTTTTTAGTTTAACTAACTTATTTCGATAAGTTGAGGACAAGAAAACTTAAAATTTCTTGTTGTCTGGACAATCTAGTTAAAAAAATAAGTTGAAATAACTAAATTGCTAAAATATTTTTTACAGTGATAAGTGTTGAAAGGTCCTGAAAGTGTACAGGCAGCTTTATCAACATCAGAACCATCCGCAGGTCCTCAAACACATCTCCCAGCTCTTTATATGTCAGTGAAAGGGGTAAGAAGAGATGGAGACAGCCATAAATCCAGTCCCATCAAACCCTCTCAGACTTCAATTGCTCTGATACAGAGCCCTAAAAACAACACTGGGAGCTATTTACACTCGAGAGAGAGAGACAGTGCACGTGTGTGTTTACTCTCCTGCTAAATAGGCTTTATCTGAGAGCGGGAAGCTTCCAGAGGTGCTGCTATCACCTCTCAAGTGGCTCTTTTGTTTAGGCACTGCAGGGCTGTTGTTTTCCTATAGCAGTGAAGTGGAAAAGTAAATTAGTCTTCCCTCCTGGCTGAAGGAGCGGTGTGAATGGTGTGTGTCGACAGGCAGGGTGTTGGGTGGGCTAATGGGCCGATTTGCTGTCTCTTTGGCAGGAGCTGATGCATACTGTCAGCCCTTATTGAGACATGCTCAGCTTCAAAGAGCTGCATGCCACTGATGCATGGAGGCACTAAACGTTTAATGCGTCCTCCTCCGGGTGCTTTCCGTGCTATGTGTTGCACTGTATTGGATGGTATATTTGAAATGTGGTTTGAGCAACTTTGCATGCTTGTTTGCATATACATGCAATTGCATGTTTAAATGAGCATATGTGTTTTTGCATGCTTAAATGTTTGCATATACATGCAATTTCATGTTTAAATGAGCATATGTGCTATTGCATGCTTAAATGTTTGTGCATGCATGCATGTGTAAATAGAGCAACACACGTCTGAAATGCATGTCTCATTTCATACTCTCACTAACAGGTTTGAAAGATAGTTGACCAAAATCTCGGAGATCCGGGCATATTCCCGTCCTCTCGGAATGTGGAATTCCAGACAGGAAAGAGGGAAGGTGAAAGAGAAAAAAGCAGTGCAGGGACATCTGGTGCTGATTTGGCCGGGGTGCTGCGGACACGGCCGGTCTGCCGTGTTTTGACTGGAATACCAGGGGGAAGTTGCCATTGTTTGTTTTTGAATAAGTGAGGTCATTAATCGATGAATGTGAGGGAAGGAGACTTGGTGCCAACTGACAGAACGTAGCAGCTCAAACTTGGGTTGAAACAAGTGGAGGGTGGAGTGCAAACAGCGGGGTATCTTTATCCCCCCCCCCCCCCCCACCTTGGATGAAAAATAAAACCCTCATACTCGGCTAACGCTCATCACAGGCCGCGAGGATGATGGTCTGCTGGCAAATGCTCTTCGTGCAACACTGAAATCAGGCTCGCTGCCATGATGATGATGATGATGATGAAAGCAAAATTGATCTCATTTACTTTCTAAATAAAATGCACATCATTCACTCTAAAAAATACTGGGTTGTCTCAACTCAAATTTGGGTCAAATATGGACGAACCCAAACATTGGGTTAAACATTTTAATTTTTAAATTTAACCCAATGGTTGGGTTTGTCCATATTTGACCCAAATTTGGGTTGAAACAACCCAGTATTTTTTAGAGTGTTGCAAAGAATAAAATAAATCGTAATCTTTTAAATGAAAAAGAACTTTCTCCACTTAAATGTTTCAATATATTAAGCAATAATATACATTTTTGTGATCCAGATGGATAAATTCGAACTCCTTGTTACGATTGAAAATGTATCATATTATAGAAACATTTAATTGTGTTGCAAACGCTTATTGTGCTAATGCTGTGAAATATTTAAGTAATAAATAATCCTTTCAAAAAAACAATTTCACTGAAATATTTAATTTATTAAAAAAAGAGTTAACTTTCTCAACTGCTTAATAAAAAAAATATATATTATTATAAATAAAAATATTGTAATTATATATTGTATTGCAGAAACATTTAATTGTGTTGTGAATGCTGCTTTATGGTAATTATGTGAAATTTCTAATGTAGTGATAAAATGGTCCTTTGATAAGATTGCTAGGTTTCGGAGTGAAATAAACTAAAAGAACTAATAGTGTTGTTTGTTTGCACATGCTGTCGATGTTGTTTTAGCACCCCATTGACTAAAGGAATTATGCAAATTAGGTAACATCACAAACACGCCCACAAAATTAGTGCTGAATGAAATTAACATGAGCCTTGCAGGGTTTGAGTGGAGGAGTTCGAGATCCTGAAGGGTCTGAATGCTGGAAGTGCACTTATACTTTTGTATGATGCTGTTCTAGTTTGAATATTATTGATCAGAAACAGAAAACAGAGCCAGACTGAATGTGGACAGTCTTTAATAATCCTCGTTTGTTTGTTGTATTCCTCATTAAGTAACTTTAGAGAAAAGCATTTGCTAAATGAATAAATGAAACTGATTGTAATCAATGACAGAAATACTCACATTGGAGCGCTATTCCTGCACAGGTGCTTTGTTTAGTTTGTCTGTGGGCGATTCGTGAAGAAAATGCATGTGCACATAAATAGCAGATACAGTGACGTTTTCAGTGAACCTGGACCTTAAGTATTTTGAACATCTTCGTCTCAGAAGCTTCTTAACCGTTTGTCCTCATAATACATAAAATACATAAAATTCAGTAAATCTTCTTAGATTTATCTGATAAAATAGATCATGTCATTTAGCATTTGTCTTATTCTTGCAGAAAATGCACTTTCAACAATCAAACAATCACCTTTTTGTGAGTAGCCAAAAACATCAGTAGAAGTAGAAAACTGAGAGCTTCTGTGCTATAATAAGCCTCATTTACATAGACATAGATAGGTTTTTGTATGTTGTACTCCTCATTTGCAAGTAGCATAAGATAAAAGCATCTGCCTCATGAATAAATGTAAATAATTTATTGTCATTAAGGATATAAATACATAAAATAGACCATCACAGATGCACTTTGTTAAGTTTGGGCCATTAGTGGATAAAATGCATATTTTTGCACTTAAACAGCAATGTTTAGTGAGTTTGCAACTTTGAGTTTGATTAGATACAGATTGTGAACTGAAAGTTGCATCTTCCTCTCAGTTTCTGACATCACACCGCTCTGAAAGCATGGCACAGCCGTGATGCCCCGAGAGCCTGAATATAAACCACAAACCTGAGACGACTGCCAAAGCAAATGAACTGCAAAGCCTGTTTGGAGAGAGAGATGGATGGCAAATACGCTCACCAAAATGAAGGCCATCAAACCTTTCAAAATAGTAATTTTGCACGCTGTCTAGTTCCGCAGAGCTCTTCATTGTTCCACCATGACATCTTCTCTGTTTGGAGAGTAGACGTGACGCTGGGTGAAAGCCCTCGTGTTGGCGTCTCTTCATCGGGGCACAGAGAGAGCTGAGGGTAATTGGTAAAGACAGATGTTTGATTGAGTGAGGTGTCGGGCTGTGCTTGCGCTCGCTGCAGGATAACGTGTGTGTTTCTTGTGTTTGGCTGTAGTTTATGGTGACTGTGTGTTCGGGTAAACGGAGAATGTGTGCTGGCGAAGCGGACGAGAGGAAGAGGCGAAAGAACATGAAGAACTAGTCCAAAAAAAAAAAAATGACACTACGATGCTTGGGTCAGTCAGGTAAGGCCATATTCAGGTACTTCCTTCAATGTCTCAAATATACACTCTAAAAAATTCTGGTTTGTTTTAACCCAATGTTGGGTCAAATATGGACAAACTCAAACATTAAAAATGTAATTAAAAAATGTAACCCAATGTCTGGGTTTGTCCATATTTGACCCAAATTTGGGTTAAAACCCAGCATTATTTAGAGTGAAAAGGTTTTTTATTGATGGTTCCATAAAGAAAAATTATTCACATTAAGAAAAAATTGGTTCTTTTAAGAACTGTTCACTGAAAAAAATCCTTTTGAAACCAAGAGTAATTTTTTCTCCCATGTTTTCTCCACCATGTCCAAGCACACCTTTAATTAAATGTTAAAAAGACATTAATATCTAGTGATATTATCGATTTAACTGGACTGACACTATCGGATAAGAACTAAATTGAGCCGGATAATAAAACTATTAGAGCTGCTTTACAACTAAAATTTAATTTATTTTATAATTGATTAAAATTTACAACAATAACCCATTACATGGGTGTGTTCTCAGAAACTTTGAACGTTCTGGCAAGGCTCTCTCAAAAGTTATAAACTTCTTTTAATTACATTAATAGAAGGTTAATTTAACGTTAACGTTCTTGGACGTTCGTCTATCTTATTCAAAATGTTCAGAAGACATTCAAAAGTAACATTTCTATAATGTTTGAAAAATTATAAAATGGAGTGTTCCCTTAATGTTAGCATAACCACAGAAAATAAGTAATAACATTTTCATAACATGAAACATTCTGTATGATATGCATAACGCACTATATAAATAAATGTGATTAATTGACAAGCTTGTTTTGAGTCATCATTCATGTCCGTATAATAAAGTTTAATGGTAGACTAGATCAGCACTAAACCAGCAAATAGAAATTCAATAAAAGTGTAAAAGAATATATTGTAAAAAGGCCTTGGCTTGTCTTGCAGGTTTGTCTGATGAACGAGGAGCTCCAGGAGCAGATCCAGCTGGAGAAGTGAGCGACACGAGGAGGACGAGAGCACAGAATTCATCTTCATCATCTTTATTCTGCTGAGTTCAGCTCATGCGCTGCTTTTGTCAGATCAGTGAAGACCTCAGACATCGAGAGAAACTTACAAGTATCTTTCAAAAAAGTGTTTTGAATTGACACACACAGAAAAATAATGGGTTAAAAATAACACAACTTGGGTTGTTTTATAACCCAACCGTTGGATCAATATGGCACCAGACCCACAGTAGTTAATTTGACCCAGCCAGATGGGTTGGTCATTTTTAACCCAACACATGAGTTAAATATTCTACCCAAATGCTGGGTAAAATTAAATACAATTCTGGGTTGATTCAACTACATATTTGTTATATAGTGTACCCACATGCTGGGTCAAATTCATTACAATTCTGAGTTGATTCACCTACTTGTTATATAGTGTACCCCAGCGCAGTCTCATCCCAAGAAGTCATATACTGACGTCTTGGGGACGTCTTTTGACCATACGTCAATATCCGCCTTTTTAGGGTACCCTTAAACGTCGGTTAGATGACGTTATCGGATCCTAACTCTACCCCAGCCCTAAACCTACCCCTAAACCTACCCCGTCACCTACTGACGTTAAAGGTAAAGCGTCAGTTGTATGACGTCCCAGGATCGTCATTTACCGACGTTTAAGGGTACCCTAAAAAGGCGGATATTGACGTATGGTCAAAAGACGTCCCAAGACGTCAATATATGACTTCTTGGGATGAGACTGTGTTACGTACCCACATGCTGGGTCAAATTAATTACAATTCTGGGTTGGATGAAATACATATTTGTTATATAGTGTACCCAAATGCTGGGTAAAATTAACCCATATGCCATATTAATTCTAACACATTACAGTACAATTTAAGAAAATAAATTGCTACAGCCTATTATTTAGACGAGCGCTCGGTGACTGGACTCGGTGATGATGTGATGACGTTCGAAGCACAAACAACCCACGTGCTGGTCAACCGGGTTGATGGATTTTGACTCAATGCATGAGTTGCACAAACTAACTCAAATTCCATATAAATAACCCATAATGGGTAACATATTTCATAACCCAGCGGTTGGGTTAATGAAATAACCCAGCTGTTTTTAGTGTGCATGATTTCAATTTCATTAACACAGTTTAACTCTTGGTTTAGTTAAAGAATTATTTGTAAGAAAACATGATTTGTACATGCATAATAAAATAATGAGTTAAGAGAGCTATAAAAGGAAAGTGGATGTCACACGTATTCACTTGTGTTTGTAGTTTCGTTTTCATGGACTTTTAGTTTGTATTCATTAGTCACATGTGTTCCTTTGACTTAGTTTCCCGCTACTTTAGTATCTTTCATTTTTAAGTGACCCAAATAGCATCTGTATGATTTTACATTACTCATTATTAATAAGTTGTACCATCTAGCTATAAAAGGCTACAGGTTTGCAAGCTACATAAACAATTGTTGAAGTGACTGTAGGCTAAATGAGTAAAGTGTACATGACATAACATATTAGAAAATCTAAATCCCAATATTACTGTAAACACTTTAAACTTAAAACTACTAAACTACTTGATATCAAACAGTTAATGCAAAGACAAATGAATTATTTTGTCCACACAAATGAATTAAGTAAACTTCCATTCAAGGAAGAAATCATGAAGAATATTGCATTAACTCTTTAATTAATTGGACAAGCAAAAAAAAAAAAAAAAAAAAAAAAAAAAAAGAGAGAGAGAGATAATTTTCATGTCACTTGAAACATGTACAATATCTGCAGTTCAGACTCACTCATCATGACTGGTTGTTGCTATTGGCTTGTATACAGACATGTTTGTGATTGGTTATGATGCTCCATCACTGCACACAACAGCAAAAACACTAGATTCCAATGCTATAATCAACAATTACACATCGTCCTTATTAATTTAATCAATTGTGCAGCACAGCCTCATTGACTCAATAAAGATATTTTTCTCTCACACGTCATAGTGACAGATCACCGAGGAGGAGTGTGAGACATGGAAGATCTTCAGAGCTCTGTGTGTGCGTGCGTGCGCGTGCGTGCGTGCGTGTGTGTGTGTGTGTGTGCGTGCGTGCGTGTGTGTGCGTGCGTGCGTGCGCGTGCGTGCGTGTGTGGGTGTGTGTGTGTGTGTGTGTGTGTGTGAGAGAGAGAGAGAGTGAATAATGAGGTGTGTGCTAGCACGACATTCATGATTTGCAGATCACTTCACACATACGGACCATTAGAGTTGTGTAATATCCCAGTATGTTGGCCTGCTGTAACTGTGTTTGACTGGCAGGACTAACCGCTGAAGCCTACAGTAGCCCACAAACTGCAGTTTATAACACTTTCTGACAACCCAGCAGTTACGGTTGGGATTATTTGATTTGATTTGATTATTTTTGGTATTTATTTTATTTTAGGCTGATTGTATTCAGGGAGGTCCTGAAATCGAATTTTCGGCCATGTTTATTATTATTAGTATTAATTTGAAATATGTCTGGGTTAACACCCGATGCAGTAATATGTTTACTTTTATTCTAAACCTCATTCGGTTATTTGATTTAATTTTGTTTAATTTTATTTTATTGTAATGCCATATGATGCAATGATTTCACATTTTAAAAGGTAATATTTTGTTTTTCAAGAATAAATCTTGGGAGGTCCTGAAATTGAATTTGCTGCAGTCCATTTTTTTTTCTCATTTATTTTCTTATTTCTTTTTATTTGCCCGTTGAAATGTGTCAGAGTTAACACCCAGTGCAGTAATGTGTATTTTCTTTCGAAACCGCATTAGTTTGAATTTGATGCTGTTTCTGTGTAACATGTTTCTGTGTAAATAATTTTTATTTTTTTTAATTAATGAATGACTTAATTCACTCGTATAAATAAGTAATCTTAGCCTGCTTGGAGGAAATGTGTTTGTTTTATGTGTATGCCACACAGACAGTCACTCTGACATCATAACCCGTCCCCGAGTGTGTCGTCTCTCTCCTCGAGTGTGTCGTCTCGTCTCCTCAGTGTGTCGTCTCGTCTCCTCGAGTGTGTCGTCTCATCTCCTCGAGTGTGTCGTCTCGTCTCCTCGAGTGTTGTCGTCTCCTCCTCGAGTGTGTCGTCTCGTCTCTTCGAGTGTGTCGTCAGTTTCTGAGTGTCGTCTTTTTTCTTTCTCTTTACCGTGTGTGTCGTTTCCAGTTCATTTCTGAGTGTGTGTCTTGTCTTTCTTTTTATTTTCGTGTTCTCGTTATTCTCCGAGTGTTTTTGTGTCCCCTCGTCCTCTCGGTTCGGTCTCTTCTCTTCTCTCGAGTTGTCTCTCGTCTCCTCGATGTGTCGTCCTCTCTGGTGTGTCCCTCCTGTGTGTGTCTCTTCTAGTGTGTCCCGTTCTGGTGTCGTCTTCTGTTTCCCGAGTGTTCGTCCGTTCCTGCTCTCCCTCGATGTTCTCGTCTCTCAGGTTCCCTCTCCTGATTGTGTCGTTCTCGCTCTCTGATGGTGTCTCCGTCTCCTTCCTCGATGTCGTTCTCTCTTTTTCGTTCCTGTCTTGTCCGTGTTCTCCTCTCAGTTTTTTTCCTTTTTCCCTATGTCTCCCCTGTTCTTCCCTGTGCGTCTTTCGTCTCGTCTCATGTTGTCTTTCCTCGATGTTGCTCTGTGTGTTTATGTGTCCTCGCTCCTCGGTCTCTCGTCTCCTCATTGTCGTCTCTCCTCATTTGTCCTCTCTCGTGTCGTCTCTCTCTCGAGTGTTCGTTCTCTCCTCATGTTCGTCTCTCCCTCGATGTGTCTCTCTCTCCTCGAGTGTCGTTGTCCTCGATTGTCGTCCTCTCTGAGTGTCTCTCGCTCCTCGTGTTTCTGTTCTCCGTTGTCGTCTCTCTCCTCGAGTGTGTGTTCCGTCTCTCGATGGTCGTTCTCTCTCGTTCCTCTCTCTCAGTGTGTCGTCTGTCTCTCGTGTGTCCCGTCTCCTCGAGTGTGTCGTCTCCGTCCGCGTGTGCTCTGTCCTCGATGTGTCGTCCTCTCTGAGTGTTCGCTCCTCCTCGTTTCGTCTCCCTCGAGTGTGTCGTCCTCAGTGGTCGTCTCGCTCCTGGTTGTGTTCTCCTCAGTGTTCGTCGTTCTAGTGTTCGTCTCTCTCCTCGTTGTTCTTCTGCCCTCGAGTGTGTGTCTGTTCTTTTCTCCTCCCTCAGTTTCGTCTCGTCTCTTCGATTGGTCTCTTCTCTCTCATGTTCTTCGTCTCTGTTGTGTCCTTCCTCGATGTGTCGTCTCTCTCCTGTGTGTCTTTCTCTCGGTGTCGTTCGTTTCTTCTTCCTTTCTTTCCTTCTTTCTCTTCGGCCTTGTCTCTCTCTTTCTCTCTTTGTTCCTTTTTGTCGTCCCTCTTGTCTCTCTTCCTTCTCTCCGGTCTCTCGTCCCTCGATTTGTGTGTTGTTTTGTCTGTCTCTTTCTCCCTTCGTTCGTCCCTGTCGTTCTGGTGTGTGTCTCTCTCTCTGTGTTCGTCGATGTTGCTCTCTCCTGTGTCGTTCGCTCCTCGTGTGTCGGTTTCTCTTCCGAGTGTGTCGTCTCGTCTCTCGAGTGTGTCGTCTCTCTCCTGAGTGTGTCGTCTCTCGTCTCGTCTCTCGAGTGTGTCGTCTCGTCTCTCGAGTGTGTCGTCTCGTCTCCCTCGAGTGTGTCGTCGTCCTCGTTCTCCTTCGAGTGTGTGTCGTTCTCGTCTCCTCGAGTGTGTCGTCTCGTCTCCTCGAGTGTTCGTCCTCTCTTTGTCTCCTCCTCGAGTGTGTCGTCTCGTCTCCTCGAGTGTGTCGTCCGTCCTCGAGTGTGTCGTCTCGTCTCCTCGAGTGTGTCGTCTCGTCTCCTCGAGTGTGTCGTCTCGTCTCCTCGAGTGTGTCGTCTCGTCTCTTCGAGTGTGTTGTCTCGTCTCCTCGAGTGTGTCGTCTCGTCTCTTCGAGTGTGTTGTCTCGTCTCCTCGAGTGTGTCGTCTCGTCTCCTCGAGTGTGTCGTCTCGTCTCCGCGAGTGTGTCGTCTCGTCTCCTCGAGTGTGTCGTCTCGTCTCCTCGAGTGTGTCGTCTCGTCTCCTCGAGCGTGTCGTCTCGTCTCCTCGAGCGTGTCGTCTCGTCTCCTCGAGTGTGTCGTCTCGTCTCCTCGAGTGTGTCGTCTCATCTCCTCGAGTGTGTCGTCTCGTCTCCTCGAGTGTGTCGTCTCGTCTCCTCGAGTGTGTCGTCTCGTCTCCTCGAGTGTGTCGTCTCGTCTCCGCGAGTGTGTCGTCTCGTCTCCTCGAGTGTGTCGTCTCGTCTCCTCGAGTGTGTCGTCTCGTCTCCTCGAGTGTGTCGTCTTGTCTCCTCGAGTGTGTCGTCTCGTCTCCTCGAGTGTGTCATCTCGTCTCCTCGAGTGTGTCGTCTCGTCTCCTCGAGTGTGTCGTCTCGTCTCTTCGAGTGTGTTGTCTCGTCTCCTCGAGTGTGTCGTCTCGTCTCTTCGAGTGTGTTGTCTCGTCTCCTCGAGTGTGTCGTCTCGTCTCCTCGAGTGTGTCGTCTCGTCTCCGCGAGTGTGTCGTCTCGTCTCCTCGAGTGTGTCGTCTCGTCTCCTCGAGTGTGTCGTCTCGTCTCCTCGAGTGTGTCGTCTTGTCTCCTCGAGTGTGTCGTCTCGTCTCCTCGAGTGTGTCATCTCGTCTCCTCGAGTGTGTAAGGTCTGAGTGACCCTGAGAGGTCAGCGCAGGTGAACTGCTGAAATCCGCTTGAACTGTTGACTAACCAGCCAAGATGAATGGAGTGGGAAAGTGAGAGGACGTGACATTTATAGGCTCAACGACCCGAGCACTTGAGAAGGATAACAGAAAGCAGAGGCGAAGCCTGAAGAAAAATGAAAAACCTGAGCGGAGCAGTAAAACGTGACATTCAGAGGCTTATTCTGTGAGAATATGAACTGTTGTCCACTTTGCGGCTGTACTGAAAAGATGGAATTACTCTAAAGAACATTTAGTTGCTCACAGGTTGCTCTTTGATGGCTTAAAATGTATAATACCATAAAATTGATTGGGAGAAATAAAAACGGATACAAATGAGTCAAATGAGCAGCTCAGATTAATCTTGGATTTGATGAGAAATATGTTCATAACTGAGACTGAAACTTTTGATTGCAGACTTTAATATCTTGGCAAATCTGAGAATATTGTCTCTTCTGTAAGGATTATATATAATTTTATCAGCTAAATATCATTACAAATTTCTGTTACACAAAACATAAAAATGTTGCTTATAATTTTATTTTGGTAAATGGTTTGGTTTTAAATTAATTTTACAGTTGTTTTTGGCTTGCTCATTAGTAGTGCTACATTACTACTGTTTATCTTTTTATATTTAATTTAATTTAAAAAAAAAAATCTTATTTTTGTACGGAATAGTGTCATAGCATATTGGGGTTGAACAGAAAGTGCAGAGACAAAGACTAATTTTGTATTTTCTGAGAAAACGCATTAGGCGTTTTATAAAAAAAGTCTGTCCACAGTATACACATGCATATTGTTATTGTACTTCTCTCTCTCTCTCCTCTCTCTCTCTCTCTCTCTCTCTCTCTCTCTCTCCTCTCCTCTCTCTCTCTCTCTCTCTCTCTCTCTCTCTCTCTCTCTCTCTCTCTCTCTCTCTCTCTCTCTCTCAGTTCCAGACCGCCAGCTACTGATGATCTTCCTCATGTGAGCTACTCTCAACTCTGCAAATTTATTGACAGCCTTTGAAAATATTTACCCGTACACTTCCTCTTCCCAACGGGCGCCTGGCCCATAATCCTCCTGCCCTTTATTAGATCATTTGTCAAACCCTAGAGCTCTTTATGTGTCTTCTCTTTCTTTCTTGGCCCCTCCTCTCCATCCCTCTCCTGTCTTTTGAGAGAGTTGTTGTGTAATGGCCGTTGGTGGTTTAACTCCTTGTCTTCTTCTCCTTTTAAAAGAAACATTTACAGCTGATTATCTGTGCTGTGAAGACAGAGGAAAGCACAGAAACATGCATGCAAGACGATATGCTCAATTTGATGAGAAACACATGGAAAGACAGAAAGATTACTGCAAACATTATGAATATTGGAGAAAACCTGAGACACTATAGTGAGCTGCTTACTACTTATGCTTTGTCGTTAACACAATATATATATATATATATATATATATAGATGATAGATAAAGCAAACAGAAAAGTATCAGGGGAACACAAATCTTTAGCAAACGGGCGCAAAAGCATCAAAACATATTTTTACCCCCGTCATATATTTTTTCCATGTCCCTTTAGGGCCCCGTTTTTTTTTTTTTTTCAGTAAAAATGCAAAGCTCAAGATGACACAATGGCCAAAAACGATGGTTTTACAGACGTACATGCAAACTAACAATCAAAACTAGCTCAGATGACCGTGAACATGTATTTGAGCACCTATTGACAGTTTACTATGTTTTGAAACAGAACGACGGTTTCATTTGTTCAAGACACACAGCAAAGTTGTGCATACATGAGAGCTAAACCACATGAACATTCACAGACAAGCGTCTTCCCCAACGATTCGCGTAAAATGGCATCCATGTTCATCCATTTGGCAAACACACACACAGATTCCCAATGTGGAGAATTCCCCTCTCAGTCTGAGTGGTGAATGTGAAAAAGCAAAGCACTGCAGCTCATTGATATGCAGAAGCATGCGCTCAGACAGGGAGTGTGTTATTATTGGGGTGCGCGGAGAGGAGGTCTGGCACGGCTCTGCGCATGTCTGCCAAGCTCTCAAACACACACACACACTCGCTCGCCCAAGCCACAGGTATGTCCCGGGCCTGGTGGGTAACCTCTGCCTGGCCAAGGAGCTGTCAGAAACCCTCTCCTCTCCCATCAGCCTAACTGGAGTGGAAAAGGCCTGAGCAGCCGGTGAGGAGTTGGGGGTTGCTCACCGATGCACTTTCAGACGTTTGGGTTTCCCTGTACTTGAGGCTTCAGACGTTCTTTATTAGCCAATTACAGATATTCCAGTGGAAACAACGACTTGATCCTGATGAGGGAAAATTGGTGCGAGCGTGCATCATCTGTATGGGTATAATATTCGTTGGAATACTCTGTGGTGGGCCTTCCCGTTTTGGTGATACTAAACAATCTGGAAAATTTCAACGACTGGACTACGTTACCCACAATGCACCACAAAGACCCAGCAGATGGTAAAGTGATGCATTGAAAACCATGCAATCTAATTCAGATGAAGGATATTTTGGTTAAGATAATAGGAGTTTGTCACCAGTTGTGTTTCCTAAATTTGCAGAAGCGATATTTGAGGATAACTCAGGAGATATAGGAGAAGATAAACAAGGGTGGAGTGATGATCGACGTGTTTTAGTTATAGGCACACAGTTTCCCCAACAAATCTTCTCTTGAAAACTTGGAAAAAATGTGTGGCATTGTCTTTGTAATTGCATATTTCGTTATCGCTCTTATTGTTCTGGTTTTCAAGACACTGCAGGCAAAATCATAATTTTTTCATGTACTGGTCAATTTTGAGATTTTGGGATATTTTGCTTCCATATAACTTAACATAATTCAGGTTAGTGGAAAGTAAACATCCAAAGTACAATGTTAAGTATTTATTTTATCTATTAGATATCTCAAACCTTTAAATCTAACATGTCAACAAAATTAAACAATCCAATGTTCATATTTCTGTTCTGGAAATGTATGCAAGTGTGTGGCTCATTTGCATATTTAAATAGCATTGAATACTCGTAATACAAAACAATTGTCTTAATGTAATTAATCAACTAGGGAAGTATATCTATTAGTTAAAATACTTCCCCTATTCACCTGTAGTGTCTTGCTTTAATGCTCTGTGGGATGTATGTGCACTTAAACAATATTGTTTATTGGCGTGACTATGCAATGAGTTATTAATGAATGATATGCAATCTGATTATTGAAAAACTCTCCAGCACATTACTAACATGTGTTAAGGTTGCTATATTTAGATTACAAGATGTTACAATATAATAGTATTCAAACCAACACAAACTGATAACATAAACCTTGAATGCATTGCAAACTGCTGTGAGTAAAAGTGTCTCCCAAATAAATTAATATAATACAGTCTTTTGCTCTGAAGAGTGAAGAGTCTTTGTGAATTCAGCTAGTATTTATTGTAAGTCTGTGGGGGTTTTGTCCATTTTAAAGTCATAAACATTAACATGAACTACTAATAATTATTATAAATGATTCATAGGAAATTAAGTCTGCATTGGCCCTGTACTAATGAGCTCTTTATGAAGCAAATTATAATGACGGTTATTTAATGACCTCCCCAAATATTTGCCATAATAACTGACTCCTTTATCCAGGTGCATTGAGAGGAAATAAGGCGCAGAAAGCCTCTCGTTTTCAAAGTGTCTGCCGTGAAATGCACATGGCCCTCGATATTTTGATGGACTACTTCTTGAAACCTAATCAAGATACGCTTCCCCCGCCCTGAACGCTCTATGAGGCTTATTATTTTAACCCCGAATGCGCTGCATGATGTCTATACAGTTTCTGCCGGCCAAGATTTCTTCGGTATGCTACGCTTCCTGCTTAAGCATGAAAGAAAAAAAAATCAACATTCCTCTGGGTTTCACAATTTGGCCTGCTTGAAGCAGCAGAGGACGGGTCGAGCTGGGATGGGACGTGGCCAGTCCAAACACTGGGATGCCTGGCCAATTAGACATGCTAAATGCATTTGATTCAGTGCCCTGTGAACCCTGATGTGTTCAATTAAACACGCATCATCTCCACGCGCCCGTTCAACCTGATTACACCTAAACGTCTCAATCGCTCCAAGATTCTCTTGAAAGACATTTTACTTGATGTGGTTTCACATGAGGGTTTGATGTAGTCACAGCATTTTAAAATAAATATAAAACACAGTTCTGATCTCTTTTACTTCCATAATTTGACATATTTCTTAAACAGTGAGACAGTAAGTAGCTTGAACTTGATTTGATCTAGTTTACTTAACTTTTTTAGCACCTGCTGGTAAATTACCATTGTGCAGAAAGAGCTTATTTATCTATTGACAAGCATTTAAAAGTAGCCCTGTATTTTGATTTTTAAAAAATAGAATTTGCATCAATGTCTTTATATTGCCGTTTCAAAACTGACCATTTTTGATGACTTGATTAAATGACATTTGATAAATAAATTTGAGATATGTTTTTCTGAGTTCTATAAGTCACAACAGACACAACAAGTATCTTCTGCTCACCACAGCTGCAATTATTTGATCAAAAATACATTGTGAAATATTATTGCAATCTAAATTAGCTGTTTTTCATGGTTATATTAAAAATATGATTGATTTTTGTGATCATCATTACTCCAGTCTTCAGTGTCACATGATCCTTCAGAAATCATTCTAATGATATTCTAATATATTTCTGATTACTATCAATTTTGAAAACACACTCTAAGCAATGCATTTGGGTCAAATATGGACAAACCCAATCGTTGGGTTATAAATGTAAAAATTCTGAGCTTTTCTCAGAGTGTGCACACTAAAAACAGCTGGGTTATCATCAACCCAACCGCTGGGTTATGAAAAATGTTACCCATTATGGGTTATTTATATGGAATTTGGGTTATTTTGTGCAACTCATGCATTGAGTCAAAATCCACCAACCCATCATACATCGGTTGACCCAGCTTGTGGGTTGTTTGTTTGTGCTTCGAACGTCACCAGAGTGAGTCCACACACCGAGCGCTCGTCTAAATAATAGTCTATTGCCATTTATTTTCTTACATTGTACTGTAATGTGTTAGAATTAATATGGCATATGGGTTAATTTTACCCAGCATTTGGGTACACTATATAACAAATATGTAGTTGAATCAACCCAGAATTGTAATTCATTTGACCCAGCATTTGGGTACACTATTTAACAAATATGTAGTTTAATCAATCCAGAATTGTAATTAATTTGACCCAGCAATTGGGTACACTATATAACAAATATGTAGTTGAATCAACCCAGAATTGTAATTAATTTGACCCAACATTTGGGTACACTATATAACAAATATGTAGTTGAATCAACCCAGAATTGTAATTAATTTGACCCAGCATTTAGGTACACTATATAACAAATAAGTAGTTGAATCAACCCAGAATTGTAATTAATTTGACCCAGCATTTGGGTAGAATATTTAACTCATCTGTTGGGTTAAAAATGACCAACCCATCTTGCTGGGTCAAATTAACTACTGTTGGTCTGGTGCAATATTGATCCAGCGGTTGGGTTATAAAACAACCCAAGTTGTGTTATTTTTAACCCATCATTTTTCTGTGTGCAGTTGTGCTGCTTCATATATTTGTGGAAACTATGATCCATTTTATTTTTCAGGATTCTTTGATGAATAGAAAATTTAAAAGAACAGCATTTATTTGAAATAGAAATATTTTGTAACGATGTAACTTTTGATGCATCCTTTCTGAATACATTTTGCTGTTGTTGTTGTTGTTTTGGAGTACCTTTGGAATCACGTGCACAATGAAACCAGGAACATGCATAAGAAAGTGCATGAGGTCAGTTTTGATTTCATGTTGACTTCAAGCTAAACTCAATTTGAAGGGTAAATGTAGTGGCAATTAAATTCAGATGAATGGCTGTACTTCTAAGAGCGCGCTCAGACGTGAGTCTAAGGGAGTGAAATTGTTTATTACAGCTTGAGAGCGCAAGAAAACGCATATGGATCCGCACCACTGTGTTGAAAGACACTTTAAAGTATTTGAAAGAGTGTACTAACAGATTAGAGCACTCCTTGATCTAATGAAAATCCATATTGCAAAACATTTAGCCATGAGAGAGGCATACATAATCTAATAAGACACATAACACAATTTCTGAATTACTGGTAGAGCAAATAGATAATGGGGATGAACCTTTATTTGATAAAATCAAAATAAATGAAAAATGACCCATAAATATTCTCATATTCATTATTATTAAATCTCATATTATAAAAATAAACACACATTGGCATTAACACCGACTTAACCTTATTCATGTTGTACACCATGCACTGTAATAAATTATATAGCCACAGTCGTACTTTACATACCGCTGCACAAACTAATGGTCACTCTGATGTGCACGTCAATGTTAAACCAATCAGTCGTTCCTGAAGGCACAGGAAATAGACTTTATTAGCACTCACCTCCTCTCCTAAGACAACTTTCAGCTCTCATCTACACAATTAGACTAAGTGGCCTGTCACTGACCATTTCGATTCATATTCATTGTCCACACAGCGTCAGAATTGCCATGAAAACACTGCAACATGGATGAATCTGGTCGTACACGCATATGACCTCAGATTAAGAGTCGGTCAAGGCATTGCTCAAAGACATCAGTTAGCCGAAGAGCCAAAACAGGGAGACTTAAAGGGATAGTTCACCCCAAAATGAAAACTCTGTCAGTAATTACTCTCCCTCATGTTGTTCAACCCCGCAAGACCTTCGTTCATTTTCGGAACACAAATTAAGATATTTGTGATTAAATCTGAGAGCTGGGTCACTCCTCCATAGGCTTCTAAGGGATTGAAACTTGCCGGCCCAGAAAAGTTATTAAAGACATCGTTAAAATAGTCCAAGTGACTACAGTGCTCAATCTTAAGTTTATCAAGCGATGAGAATACTTTTTGAGTGCAAAAAACAAACAAAAATAACGACTTTATTCAAGTATTCTCGTCGCTTGATAAACTTAAGATTGAGCCACTGTAGTCACTTGGACTATTTTAACGATGTCTTTAATAACTTTTCGGGGCTGTCAGGTTTCAATCCCTTAGAAGCCTATGGAGGAGTGACCCAGCTCTCAGATTTAATCAAAAATATCTTAATTTGTGTTCCGAAGATGAAGGAAAGTCTTACGGGGTTGATCAACATGAGGGTGAGTAATTACTGACAGAATTTACATTTTGGGTGAACTATCCCTTTAACATGCATTAAACACATTTGCAAGCTTGTTGCAAGACCTTTTTCTTACTGTGGCAGTACAGTGATGGTATGAAAATACTATGGAACTCTATTATAACCATACTCCTTTTAGCATAGTAGCTAGCCTACATAAAACACGGTATAACAATACGACAAAATACAAAAGTTAACTTTTTTGTTCCTTTTTTGTAGTGCATTTTAAGGTCATCATTTCAAAATACAATGATAACATCACTGACTGCAAGTAGATTTGACCGTGTATTTGCTACCTACTGTTTTTGTACCTTGGTACCATGGTATTCTTGTAAGTAGGCCTACCTTAGAGTGCCATGTAAGAACCATAATAAAACATTTCATGACAAATAACCATATAGCCAGGTAGTGTTTGTTAGTGTTTTGTGCAGAATCAAGAACTGGAGATCTGAAGAACAATATTCCAGCATACGTAGCATACGTCTCCAATATGTCTTTTAAAGAGCGCTTCATCTGGAAACATCTGATAAACATCTTTTAAAAAGCAGTTTTACATACATTCTAAATCATAAACATCATCAAAACATCTTCCAAATGTCTACATAACATCTGACAGGAAACATCTTTGAGATGTACAGTATTGCAGATGAGCAAACACTAAAAAATACATATTCTAGATGAAAAAATAGACGTCTCTGCGATGTAGCCTATGTGTGCTATCAGTGTATTAGGCCTATTTTTATTCTGTAGCTCATGAATGTAGGTTTAACTCTTTGTTTGTTTGTTTGTTTTTATCCCAGTTGCACAAGGATATGAAACCTATTCTTATTCCTTATGCCATTATCAGCGGCACGACATTATTAAAGGCAATCATTATATTTAAATCCAAACTAGTTAATAACTGTTTCTGAACTCAAAGATCGCTTTCGTCATTTCCTTTCCCACCGTGTGATTTGATCTCGACCCTCGAGCGCCATCACGTGGTGTGTGTTTAGATCAACATGAAACTGAAGTGCACCTTTTAAACGCCCTCTAGGCGGCGGTGTCTTAAAAACAAACGGAAACTCACAGCTGACGCTCCTCACTGAAGCTCCTTGGTTGTTTACAGTTTTAGTCTGATAGCCTCAGCCATAGATTATCTCAGTAAAAACGTTTAAAGCTCATTTTCAACATGGGATGCGACGGCGGAACCATTCCCAAAAGACACGAACTAGTTAAAGGACCGAAAAAGGTTGAAAAGGTGAACAACATGCTTTAAACGCTCTATTATTTGTCAAAAAACCTCATGATATTAGCATTTAGCTTTGTAGCACGACTTGCATATAGCTCGTGAGTTGACTTTAAACTGTTATATTTTCTTAAGCTTCTGTAGAATTTATACACGCATACAAACAAACAAACAAACAAACATACTATTCATACATGCTGTAGTATTTTGAAATACACAATGATACTGCCGTTCACAATGATATTTTTTTGTAAGTGATGTTATTGTTTGTATTATGGTACATGAATGTCAGTATCATGACATTAGTATTGCCACAGTACAATGGTATTTCTTACAGTAGCCTACAGTTTAAATACCATGGTTTATTAGTATGGAAACGAAACAGTAACGTTACCGTCATACTACCGGAAATTAATTCTTAACCATAATGTTATTTGTTTGCATTTATACAGTTATTATTAAATAACTGTATTTTTCTGTGTCCATTTCTGAAATGCACTTTCTGTAAAGCTGCTTTGAAACAATATGTAATGTGAAAAGCGCTATAGCCTACAAATAAATTTAAATTCAATTCAATAAACCCTCACAAAGTTTGAGGTATAATATTAACTGTAACATTTTACTATGTTTTGTGTCAACATAAGTTAATGCATTTGACTAACAATGAGCAATATATATTTTTTACAGCATATATAACTTACACATTTGTTAATGTTACTTAATATAAATGTTCATGTTAGTTTTTGTAATACAACTATTGATCTTAATGTATTAGTACTAATGTATAATAATAATACTAATTAGTGCTGTATAAGTATTCATTTTTAGTTCATGTGAAGTATTTCCAAATTATGTAACTTTGTATAACATTTAGAATTGAATAATGTAAATGTGATTTGTTTGTTTTTAGCTCACAAACTTCACAACATTAATTTATAGAGTCTGTATTAAGGCTTTTTGTGAGTGCCGTTAATATTTGTAAATCTCATATTTGTAATTCTCAAAGTATGTTGTTAGTGTTTTTAAATTTATTTAGGGCCCCTCATAAATCAGACATCTTTCATTTCTAGTAGTATTATGGCTAATAAATCATAACTTGTGTTTTACAGGTCGATAAAAATGCAGAACTCGCTGCCAAATGGAAATACTGTGCTTTGAGTCAGGAGAAGCTGAAATGGCCTATAGTCGCCTGTGAGCTGGGCAGGTACCGGTTCATTTATCTTCATTCTTTACTTTTGTTTGTGCTTAAGTACAGCCAGTTAAAGCAGTTGTTTTTCTAGTTTAAGGTTTTTGACATCATGTGGCCTTGTAAAATTCACTGTGCCAGTTTGATGTTAATATTATGTACAAGCAATAAGCAGGATCAATGCATAACAGAATTATCACCCGATGGGCATTACCGCAAAATAAAACTCTTCATGCTGATACAAGACCTCTGCTTAATGTCATGATTACCTTGGTGGGATTTATTTTGACCGCTAATGACATTCTACCTTACATAACCTCTGTTATAAAGATTTGCCATCATTCTTGCATACAAACCAAGCATTGTTTAAATGTGGTATCTGAAATAAGATCTGAGTAGCCACAGGTCAAGCCATGGATGGATCCTCATGAAAAAAGCCCCACAGTTTTCAATAGGATTTGAATTTTTATTTTGAATAAGCGTCTTTCAGCAACCAATAAGAACGCATAACTCTCAGCTCTGGTTGGCCTATTTTACCATATTTAAATCCATTCTCTGCAGAATTTCATTTATGACACCTAAATCCGTGTGAAATGATGGTAAAAAAAATATTTCTCTTCATTATTTAGTTTGCACTTATAATATTTCTGCCGAAACAGTGTTACTATAGTGTTAATATATAGTAAAGCAATTTTTCTCCCTCCAGACTGTATAATAAAGATGCGATCATTGAGTACTTGCTGGATAAATCAGCGGAGAGGCCGAACACTGAGGTTGTGACGCACATCCGTGGCATCAAGGTCGGTACACACTGACAAATGATCATCCTGCTGTCAATGACAAGCTGTGCAAATAAGCTTTTCATCGGGCGATACGCCTCCACACGTGTGTTTCAGTTTTATTGTAGTATCATTGATGATGAGGTTAACTCTTTACAATAAGCCGAATAAGGTCTCATTTGTTACCATAAGTTAACTAACATGAACTAATAAAGAGTACAATTTTTTTACAGCAATTTATTAACCTTTGTTAATGTTAGTTAATAAAAAAAATCATATTCAAGTTAGTTCACAGTGCATAAGCGAATGTTAACAGATAGACTTAACTTTTGATTTTATATCAGTTAATGATGAGATTAAAGGGATACTCCACTTTTTTGGAAATAGGCTCATTTTACAACTCCCCCAGAGTTAAACAGTTGAGTTTTACCGTTTTTGAAACCATTCAGCCGATTTTCTGATATTTAGAAGAATATAAGTAAGCAGACAGTTTCTGGTCTCATTGACTCCCATAGTATATTTTTTTCCTACTATGGAAGTCAATGAGACCAGAAACTGTCTGGTTACTGATATTCTTCTAAATATCAGAAAATCGGCTGAATGGATTCAAAAACGGTAAAACTCAACTGTTTAACTCTGGGGGAGTTGTAAAATGAGCCTATTTACAAAAAAAGTGGAGTATCCCTTTAACATTAGCTTTACAAGATTTACAAATGCTGTAGAAGTGTTTTTCATTGTTAGTTCACATTAATTAAGGTAGTTATAATCTAATGAAATCTTATTGTAAAGTGTTATTGTTATTATACATATATTTTCATTTTGGTCACACTTTAGATTAGGGTCCAATTCTCACGATTAACTAACTATTAACTGACTTTTTATTAATAGTTATTAGGGTAAGTTTAAGTTTAGATATTGGGTATTTACTATGTGTTTGAGACAACACCTTTTTTGCAGATTTGTGCTGTTGTGAGAGATTCTGTTCAGGGGGTGAATAATTTTGAGTTCCGAAATTTGTGTTTTCAGCTGAATTTGGGGAAACCATTTGAAACATTTGTTGTTGAGCTATTTCAATAAAAAAAATTATTTGTTCATTCATTGCAAACAGCTGAAAGTCTGTAAATTTTGCCGATAAACCTGATTTGCAATGTGGGTTGAATAGTTTCGATTGCAACTATACACAGATCCCTTATTAGCGGCCCATTGAAACAACGCTAATGATGATTCTATATAAATCTATGGTTTCTACAAGCGAAAACGGAGGATTCCGCGGATATTTTTATGCATTGATAGCCGACAATGACAAGGGACGAGCCATTATTTAAAACTGGAATTTCTCTGGATTTACAAATCCTTGGGAACTTTTGGGATAATTTAAGTACTCAACTGCATGAAATAAGGGCTGCAACAAACGATTATTTTGATAATGGAATAATCTAACGATTATTAGAAAGATTAATCGACTAATCGTCTATTATTCCGCCTACTAATCAGTACGTTTGGAACAATTATTCAGCTTTTTCAATTAGTTAAAACATTGAGTTATACATATTCTAACTAGTGGCGCTTTTCCACTGCATGGTACGGTACGGTTCGGTTCGGTACGGCTCACTTGTGGTGCTTTTCCACTGCATAGTACGGTACGGTACGGTGCGCTTCAGCGCGCTTTAAATGGTACCTGATCTGTTGAGGTTCCAAGCGTACCGTACCGGTACTAAAATGTGACGTGAAACACTGCAGATCACTGATTGGTCAGACAGACAGAATCGTCACTACCAGCGTCATTGGATTTGCGACACACGAGACACTAAACACGCTATACAGAGTCATATAACCAGTAGACAACAGCCAACACGGTAGCACCTGTGTTTTACTTACTTGAAAAAAAGAAGAAGAGATCAACACTTTAAAAAGGAAATGGCTGAATCGTGGTCGAGGTGCAGACGTTCCTCTCGTTGGTTGCCTAGGAGCGGATCCAGCGAGAGCTGGATGGGGCAAAACAGAATGAAAAAGTGTTCCAAGAAGTAGCAGCTAGCTCAGCTAGCCGCACACGGCTATCACCGGACCTACAAACAGTGTAACGATCAGTCCCACCCACTTTGAATGGGTACTAACTGCAGTGGAAAAGCAACCGAGCGCGAACCGTTCCGCGCCGAATCGAACCGTACCGAACCGAACCGAGCGTACCATGCAGTGGAAAAGCGCCATAGGGGTGGAATGGTACACAGAAGTCACGGTTCGGTTCAGACCTCACGGTTCGGTACGATTTCGGTACAATGGTGTAAAAAAGCAAAACAAAAATGCATAAGGCATTTTTATAAATGTCTTAAGCCTTGTATTTTTCAAATAAGTTTTATTAATAAAGGCATAGAACCAGTTTATTTGTAATGCACTGACAATAGTTTTATTTACAAAAATACCTTGCGATATGTTTGGTAATTGTACCTGAATTAATTTAAAATTAATTTGCTATATTTCAGATCAATATATTTGTTTTCCTTAATTTTAATTAACCCTAACTTTATTCTCATCTGAATTATAAATTATTAATTTCCGTATAAAATAAAAACACATTTGATTTTCTTTTTTAATCAATGTAGAATGTGTAACTTAAAAATAAACAGATTAGTGGAACACCGAGGACAAGAAATGAAAACCAATACGATATGATGAATCTCCAAAAGATGGAACCCACAGACTTTTGAAATGGGGTTGGATAAATGTTTTGCTTTTAAAACAGAGAGAGTGTGTGTGTGTGTGTGTGTGTGTGTGTGTGTGTGTGTGTGTGTGTGTGTGTGTGTGTGTGTGTTTTATGGTTGAGTGAAAGTTGTAGGTTACAGTTTGACTAGAGTTTAGAGTGTGACAAAAGCACAATGTTGTGTTTTATTGCGAGTGTAGACACATAAGTAAACAAACACTGCTGTTTGAATGATGTCCTGTGAACAAAATGACGGAGTATATTTTTATGTTTCCACTGTTCGATATCGCCTCTCTCTCTCTCTCTCTCTCTCTCTCTCTCACTCACTCACTCACTCACTCACTCACACACACACACACACACACACACACACACACACACACACACACACACACACACACACACACACACACACACACACACACACACACACACACGCGCGCGGCGCCCGCGCCCCCCTCACTCTCTCTCTCTCACAGTTCGATCGCGCCGCCCGCGCCTCTCTCGCGCACGCCGCCCGCGTCTCTCTCTCTCTCACACACACACACGCCCTCTTGAAATCGCAGCCTGTTCATTATGCTGCGTTCACATCGTAGCGGTCAAATCGCGATATTGCAGGTCCTTACATTAGGTCACGTGAGATCAAACGACTACTCGACAACAAAGAAATTTGTCGACAATTTTTTTATTGTCGACTAATCGTTTAAGCCCTACATTGTACCTTTAAAGTTGATTAGTCTGTTCAACCCTTATTGCATACAACATTTCTTCCACATGTTGGAAACAAGCAGAACAGTCTGCGTTTGCTAGAGCACATGGCTATACACTTTCAGAGACAGAATTCTGAACAAAAAAAGCGCCTTTTGTTGGTCAGGCAACATACAATAATATTTATCATATTATCAATATTTTTTAGCAGTGTTTTATGTAATTTTAAAGGTTTTCTTGCAAAATGAAACCAACATTTTGCATTTACACCACTGCACGAGAGCTTTTTAATATACAGTAAGTAGGCCAGAATCAGGTGGGAATCCACTATCAGAGATGAACAGGTTAACTATAATAACCCTGTTGTGTTTCACAGGATGTGAAGGAGCTGAATCTCACTGATAACTCTGCGTGGGAGGGTGAGAGGAGGAACATTAAAGGAGACTGTTATGAAGACATGAACCTCGCCATGTTCATCTGTCCTGTTGTGGGACTGGAAATGAATGGAAAACACAAGTGAGTCAACATCCGTTCAGCTCAGTGACTACGGTTGACTTCAACCCCAATGCAACCGAGTCTTCTTTTGATAGCAGCGATCATCTTTCAGGGCTCGACATTAAGCTTTGTCCTGTGCTTGTCTTTCGGACAAGTAAATCAGTCATTCGCTTGCCCATGTAAAAAAGCGGACAAGCGCTGATGTCGAGCCCTGATGTATACTATGCATGTCAAGTCAAGTATATTTAAATATAGCGCTTTTCACAATATAGATTGTATCAAAGCAGCTTCACAGTATCAATCAAAATAACATTACAATGTTTGTTTCTCAGTGGAAAAAAAACATCCACGTTAGGTAGGGCTGATCAATGGTATTAATGATTGGTTAATTAATTTGAATATCCCCAACTGAGCAAGACAAAGGCAACAGTGGCAAGGAACCGAAAAACTCCATCAAGTGACCTAGTGGTGTCCTAAAACTCCATCAGGTGACCTACTGGTGTCCTAAAACTTCGTCAGGTGACCCACTGCTGTCCTAAAACTCCATCAGGTGACCTACTGGTGTCCTAAAGCTCCATCAAGTGACCTACTGGTGTCCTAAAACTCCATCAGGTGACCTAATGGAGAAAAAAAAAACCTTGGGAGAACCCAGGCTCAGTCGGGGGCCAGTTCTTCTCTGGCGTTTATCAACTAGAGGCCGGATTTACAGTAACTGTAAGATAAAAAATTTATATGAATGCCTGGTTGAAGAGATACGTCTTTAGTTTCAAACTGGGAGAGTGAGTCTGAGCAACGAACAATATCAGGAAGGCTTTTCCAGAGCTTTGGAGCTAGATGTGAAAATGCTCTGCCTCCTTTGGTGGATCTGGATATCCTAGGTATAACCAAAAGCCTTGAATTTAGTGATCTTAAAGAGCGTGATGGATTATAGGGTCTGTTAAATAGACTGAAGCTAAACCATTTAGGGCTTTATAAGTAAGTAGCATTACCTTGTAATTAATACGGAACTTTATAGGTAACCAATGTAGAGATGATAAAATCGGTGTTATATGATCATATTTTCTTGGTCTAGCAAAAACTCTAGCTGCTGCATTTCGGACTAACTGTAGCTTGTTTATTGAGAATGCAGGACAACCAGCTAATAAAGCATTAAAGTAATCTATTCTCGAGGTCATGAATGCACTAACTAACTTTTCTGCATCAGAGACTGATAGCATATTACGTAGCTTAGCAATGTTTCGAAGGTTTTTGTAACATGAAATATGATTTTCAAAAGACAGGTTGCAGTCTAATATAACACCCAGGTCTTTTACTGTAGAGGATAAAGTAACAGCGCATCCTACTATGTTCAAGTTGTATTGTGAGAGGTTTTGCGGATGGTTTTTCGAACTGATAAGTAGTGCCTCTGTCTTGTCTGGATTTAATTAAAGAAAATTACGTGTCATCCAATCTTTTATATCTTTAACACAATCTGTCAATTTGGATAATTTAGCATATTCATCCGGCCGTGATTAAATATATATTTGAGTATCATCAGCATAACAATGGAAACTAATTCCATTTCCATGTTTCCTTATAATATTTCCAAGTGGCATCATATATATTGAGAATAATAGAGGTCCTAATACAGATCCCTGCGGCACTCTATAGTTTACTGAAGTTATGATAGATTTTTCTCCATTTAAATAGACAAAATGGTAGCGGTCAGATAAGTATGACCTGAACCAGCTTAATGCTTGTCCTTGAACACCAGTATAATTTTGTAGTCGATCTAAGAGTATTGTGTATTGAACGCAGCACTAAAATAAAGTAAAACTAGTATTGAGATACAGCCCTGGTCAGAAGCTAAAGTAAATCATTTGTAATTTTAACTAACGCAGTTTCAGTGCTATGATGTGGCCTGAATCCAGACTGAAACTTTTCATAGATGTAATTTTCTTGCAAGAAAGAGCCCAGTTGAGCGGACACAACTTTTTCTAGTATTTTAGACATAAATGGTAGATTTGAAATGGGTCTGTAATTTGCTAGGTTATTTGGATCTAATTGTGGTTTCTTAATAAGAGGTTTTATAACTGCCAGCTTGAACGTTCTTGGAACATGACCTAAAGATAAAGACGAGTTAATAATATTGAGAAGAGGCTCTTCCACTATAGGTAACACTTCTTTTAGTAGTTTAGTTGGTATAGGATCTAATAAACATGTTGTTTTAGATGAAGTGATAAGTTTAAGTCTTTTTTTTTCTATAGTGGTAAAGCATTGGAATTGTTCTTATGGGGTGATAATTGAGGCTGAATTATAAGGTGCGAGCAAAGATTGAATGTTTACAATTGTGGTTCTGATGCTTTCAAGTTTCTCAGTGAAGAAGTTCATGAAATCATTACTACTAAACTGTAGCGAGGTATTTTGTTCAGATGACGTCTTGTTTATTTGTTAGTCTAGCCATGGTGTTAAATAAAAACCTTGGATTGTTTTGGTTGTTTTCTATTAATTTGCTGAGGTGCTCAGCCCTGGCTGTTTTTAGAGCCTTTTTATAACGTGACATACTGTCTTTCCACGTGATTCTGAATATCTCTAAATTAGTTATGTATGATCATGTATGTATGATCATCGCCTGTTTTTATTTTTTAACAATTGGCCAGTGGCCGATACTGAAAATACTTGCTTTTAATGGGGGAAACTAATTATTGGCTGATACATCGGTGCATTCCTATTAAATATTATTGCATAAATAGAAAATACACTAAAACTTTACAATATGTTCAATTGATTAACAACATTAGTTAATGCATTAGGTATCATGAAATAAAACAATAATTTTCACAGCATTTATTAATCTTAAATCATTTTAGTTTATAAATATACCAGTCCATTAATTAATTTTCATTCATAGTGCATTAACCAGTATTATTTTGCACAACTGTTAAAAATGTATTGATATATGTTATGTAGAAGGTTATTAAAGAAATGCAGTACAAGTATTGTTTATTGTTAGATCATGATACCTAATGTATTAACTAAGGTTAACACATTTAACCTTAATGTAAAATGTTACTGAAAATATCAAAGCAAATGTCATCTAAAACTAATGTGGCTAGAGCTTTTCTCAGAACGAATTAAATATAATAATTTATATTAATTAGTTAACTACATTAATTAACATGAACTGTGAACAACATCATTTATTAATAGTTGATGTTCATTTCAGCATTTGCTAACTCATTATTAAAATCAAAAGTTGTATCTGTTTACATAAGTTAATGTAAAAAAATATAGATTTCTCATTGTGAGATATTGTTAGCTAATGCATTAACTGATGTTTAATCTCATTTTATTGACTACTGAAATATTGGTATAAGAACCCTGTTTCTAGCAAAAATAACTAATGTTATTTATACTGTTACTGTAATATTACCGGTACTTACACCATGATAGTAGATTTGGGCTCAATCCCAATTCACCCCTTGTCCCTACCCCTCCGTTTTGCGCATTCACGTCTAGGGGTAGGGTGTCCCGATTCTTGTTGCGATGGAGGGGTAGGTCGAAGGGGTAGAGCTACATAGCCCTTGAAACAGAGATTTTTCAGAGGCACACTCCAAACGGAGGGCTACGAGAAAGTTCACAGAATGCATCGCGAATCACCGGCGAGATGGCTTCGCAAACGGTTAAACATTTAAATTTAGCGCCAGATGACACCACCATGCACTTTATTTACTCTTATAATAATAATATAGTCATTTAAATTAAGAAATTGTATAATAATTACCTTTCCGAAACACAAAAGACATACATTTCGAGGAAGGAATGTTATCATCATGTTTCCTCAAAGTTAAGAGCAGCTGCGATGATTGTTAGTCATTGTCATGGAGAAATTTTGTAAAAACTCCGTAACGTCAGAGCCATCGCCGACGACTGATGACGTATCGGGTTCATCAAGGGTTGTTCCATTACGTAGGGGAATATTTCAACCCCTTGGCCCTTGTAACTCTGTTTTAAGGGCCAAGGGCAACACTCGAAAACAAGGGGTAGGGCCAAGGGGTGAATTGGGATTGAGCCTTAGACACCAGTGCTGTTCTTAAAAAGAAAGATTACTTGGTTTGATATTTTTCTTGCTATTGATATATTTAATAACAGTCATACATTTTAAAGTGGGGCATTTTAAAATGTGACTAAAGTGCAACACAGTAAAATTGTTATACTTGTTCCTTGTGGTTATTTACATGAAATCCAAAAAAACAACAACTATAGATGCTTCTTTAAATTTGAAGCAACTATTTACTAAATGGAAAATGTGTGATTTTGGCATGTTCCGCCTCCTCACATCTCAAACCTGATCTTGACATTTTCCTGTTTTCACGAGATGGCTCTTGTGGTTTCATCGCAGTGTGTTTCTTTCTTTGAGGTTTTTCTACCTACAGACCTGTGGGTGTGTGTTCTCAGAGCGAGCTGTCAAAGAAGTCAAGACAGAGATTTGCCACAAGGTGAGTGAAAAAAGCAATGCCATCATTTTCTTAAGTCTTTCGTGGTCTGTTTTCACTTTTGTCTGACAAATGCTCAAAATGACAATTGCAGAAAAGTAAGTTCATGGGCTCAAGGATAGATTATTGTAATACTCTTATGGGTGGTTGCCCTGCACGCTTAATAAACAAACTCTAAAACCCCGCCGCTAGAGTTCTTACTAGAACTAGCAAGTATGACCATATTAGCCCTGTTCTGTCAACACTGCATTGGCTCCCTATTAAACATTGCATACACTGTAAAATCTCGCTGAGTACTTACAAAGCTCTTAATGGTTTAGCTCCCCAGTACTTGAGCGAGCTCTTAACACATTATAGTCCTTCACGTCTATTGCGATCTCAAAATTCTGGCCAGTTGATAATACCTAGAATATCAAAATCAACTGTAGGTGTTTGATCCTTTTCCTATTTAGCACCCAAACTTCCTAGCCTTCCTAAAATGATGGTCATACTTTAGTTTAGGGTCCAATTCTCACTATTAACTATGACTTTTGCCTCAAGAAACTCAAATTACTCATATTAATTGTTAGTAAGTTTAGGTATTTAGTCGGATTAAGGGATGTAGAATATGGTCATGCAGAATAAGGAATTAATATGTGCTTGCTTTATAAGTACTAATAAACAGCCAATATTTTAGTAATATGCATGCTAATAAGCAACTAGTTAATAGTGAGAGTTGGACCCTAAACAAAGGGTTTGTGTTAACAAAATTATTTATATAATTCACTTGCCAGCATGGATACTGTCATGGATGTTTGCAGCACAAATCTGACTTTTTCATTTAATTTAATCTATGGTTTGTTAGGTCTAGAATTCTGAAGTGAAATACAGTAGCGTTTTGATCTTAAATTTATTTGAATGAATTCAAATGAATTAACAAGAGAGAAAGATATACATTAATAATGAAGATGTTTAATTACAAAAACAGCAAAGTTATCACCACGTTGCTGAGAAACATAATGAAACTTTTATAGCAAAGCTGTTTTTATTTACAAAAATCATGGGGTAGTTTCTATGCTCCTGAGTGTTTCTGTGTGTGCGCAATTTCTTATCTATAAATTTGGAATATGGCTACGTGTCAGATGTGAGTATTTTTTTTTTACTTTTTCAAAACACTTTTTCTTGGTCAAAGTTGAACATGTTTTTTTTGTGTTTGTCTGTACATTTTTCCATAGAGGCATTGGCTATTTGTTTACTCTTAAATGCAGCCTTTGTGAACATAAGAGGTTATTAATTATTATCAATGTTGAAAAACAGCTGCTCCACTTAATAATTTTGAGTAAACCGTTTTAACCATGTAAACCGTTTTTTTTTTTCAGGATTTGTTGTTAAATAGACCTTAAACCCCAATTTTTGTGCGCATGATTTAATCTTAATTTTATTCCTAATTTGAAATGTAAATACCAACAAAGATATTTTAGTATTTCTGCCTGGGAGTGATTTATAGGGACTTTTACTGTATTTATTCACAATATAGCACGTGCTTTATGGCGTAAATATGTAAGTTGTATAACTGTGCCACACTTTCATCCACTCATCCAGTGCCAGCTGTGGACATGGATAATGACTTATTATCATAGGTGAAGATAAACTCTGTATTTAAGCTGTCAGCAGCTCTGGTTATGTGCTTCTGTGTGCAGGTGATTTGTCATCTCGTAATGTGTGCACTTTCTATTGTGTGTTTGTGGTTGGGATTGGATGGAGTTGGACCGTGGCTAATGAGTGCGACTTGTCTTTCGCTCTCAGTAGCGAATCATTAACCTCACAGTCCCCTGCTTCGGTCTAATTGTTTTCAGGCTCAGCTATCTGACGTTTCTCTGTGGCATTTGTCTCAATTAATCCAAGCATTAGGGCGGAAATAGGGCAACTGCATCCTGAAGTCCATCTCTTCTCCAAGCCTGCAGACTGTAGCGTGCCTGTTGTTGTGCTGTGCTTGGACAAACATTCAGCAACATTTGAATATAGAATATAAACCCCTAATGGTTATCCATTTCCAAGCAAATTTTTAACTATTCTTGGTGCTGTTAATCATAACCTGTGGTTATGTATTGTGTTACACGCATCTAGCTTTTGAGTAGACAATTTTCATTCTGTGTTTAACATCAGGGAAATCTGACCAGATATCAGCAGAAATCTCCTGCTGTATGTCCACCTGGTGAAAATTATATCTTATTGTAAAGTATGAATATTTAGGAAAGCATCAGCTAGGGCTGCTTTTGGTAAATATGAGCAAAGAAGCCTGTGAAAATAGATTCACATTGTTAATCCTTTTCACAAAAATTCACATAAATCTAACCTTTCATTGAAGTAAAACAATTGAAAATGGGGTTAAAATCTCATTATGAAACATGGCTCTAATACACATTGGCCACAATTAATGGCACCCTATTATTCAATATTTTTTGCAACCTCCTTTTGCTAAGATAACAGATGAGAGACCATTCCTCCATATAGAATCTCTACAAGTCCTTGTTGATATATTTTCCTCTTCAGTTTTCTAGGGTTCAGGTCAGGGGATTGGGATAGCCATGGCAGAGCCTTCATTTTTTTAGTTAAGGTTGACCAAGTGACCAATTGTTTTATTAATTGTGAGGTTTGTTTTGGATCATGGTCTTGATGGAATGGCCCATTATAAGATTTCTAGCTGAGTTTAAAATTTAGATTTTTTTTAAAATCTGTTGCTATTGTTGGGGTGCTAGTCTTTTTGGCAAATCACTTCTCAGAGATCTTTGATGCCAGAAATATTAGACTTTATTTTACAACAAAGCCGAGCATCCCCTGCAGGAGATAATTTCCCCCAGCATTAGATCACATCCTCCCGCAGGCGATCACTCACGATTTTAGCTTGGTTCACACTTGCATACATCTTTTTCTAAAGATAGTCATACACACTTATAGATATTTTTGCGTGAAGGTCTTGTACCATGTGACTTCTCAGAATAGAATTTTCAGCTGTCTAATCTTAACCATAGATATAATAAATACATAGACGCATTATTGGCCACTTTGGAACATTGCTGCGATACGTCAACGCGTCCGCCATTTTGCTGAGGGCAAGACTGCGCTGTAAACAAATGCAAGTAAACGGGTGGGCTAAAAACATTAAAAAAAATGTTTTTACACAACCGATTTCAGTGGTTTGTAAGTGCTATACAAAAAGTTCCATCTCTAGTTATTTAAAATCTCGATAGTTATACGATACGATACTTATAAAATATTTTTTTTAATAAGGAATTTTCAAAGCTTAGGCTTGTCATGTATCTGACTTTTTATTCTTGGATAATAATTGTGAAGACCCCCATACTGAGATATAATTTAATTTTCACATTAAAAGAAATAAAGTTTTCTTATTGTGGAAAAAGCATTTTCTGTGATTGACCCGATTTTATCAATAACAAAGATAACTGATGGATCCTTTACGGTAATACATATATGATTAACTACAGTGCAATGCAAATAGTAAATATAAGATAAAGTGAGAAGTAATAGTAAATAGTTTAGTCAATAAAATAAACAAAAGCAAATAAATTAGTAATGAATAGTATAATTATATAATATAAGTACAATAATACAATCATAAAAATATTGATAATAGCATAGTTTATGTATAATAGCAATAGAATAAGAAATATCAATTACAGAATATAGACAATAAAAATAAGTTAAATAGTGACTTATATTTAATATTTAACTCTTTGTTAAATTTCAGTTTTATTGATCAGTAATAGCCATTATAACAGTATAAGTAGCCTAAAAGGTATAAGAAGCTAAGCTATACAAGACAAGACATAAAATAAATGATTCAGTCAAACATACAGATACAACATTAAAATAGCCTATAAAGATATGGAACTTCACTTTGCCCTCAGCCAAAACGATTTCCCAGGGAACAAATTATAGATTAATGAGTTTAACCACTAGACTAGAGACATCAGAGCCAGCGGCAAACGTCAGAAGCACTAGCTGAGGAAAGGCTGTTCCAGGCGGGGTACATGAGCGCCCGGTGATCGCCTGGATCTCACAACTCTGAAAACACTAGATCAAAATTTTAAATAGGCGCTATCTTTATAAATAAACCACATTTGAGCTTTAAATAACATTGTCGACTGAAAAACTATTAAAGGGCACATATTATGGAATTTTTAAAATTACCTTTCATGTAGTGTGTAACATAGATCTAAGTGAACAAAAACAAAAAAGTTTTAAATATGAAAGTTCACCGTAAAAAAAGTTATTGTCTCTCAAAAGTATGAGTCGACTCTGAGTCAATTTAATGAATCATTTTCCAATGAGTCATTTTCCTTTTCGTTGTGACGTCAAGATGAAAAATTATCAAATTGGCTGCGCCTACTCATTATGCTCCCAGACACCAGGAAAACTTGAAAACATCATGTCAACAACAAGACGCTGTGTTCTGAAGTGCGAATCAAAAGCGACCTTTTTTTCACTGCCCAGGGACGAGCATGTGAAGAATCAGTGGCTAGAGTTTATATTTACAACTATACAAGTATAGCCCAACCTTGTGCTGTGTTCACGTCATTTTAATGACGATTGCTTTACAAACACAACTGACTGGGTCATCTGACCTATCACCGCCGATTAGTGTCACGCAAAAGAGGGGTTTGGAAAAATGAGTCGTTGAGCAAATCAGGTAAAAATAAATGCATATTATAAGACAACAAAAGTGTTCATTGCATGCATGTAAAACTGTTTTTGGGGACTCCCAAAACAATGTTAGGAACATTTTAAAAGCCATAATAGATGCCCTTTAAAACTACATTTCGTGACACAATAACAGTGGTATTTTTACATTTCGCGGCCTTTCTCCTCTGAACGTTACTATTACTAATAAGCTTATGCTCCCGGGGTACGAACAATATATTAAGTGCTTTACTAGAGGTACTAGAGGTACTAGAGGTAACATGACTTTGGACAAATGTTACGGAAATGTTAAGGACGCATATGTTGCCAAGGCCAAACCTCCTCTATCTAACTGTGATCACAACACCGTCCTTTTGATCCCAACTTATAAAACTCTTTTAAAAAGAGCTAAGCCACACACAAAGACAATCTCGGTGTGGTCGGAGGACAGTATAGAGACCCTAAAAAGCTGTTTTGATTCCACGGATTGGGATCTTTTTCACGAGATGGACATTGAGACGGCCACAGACTCCATAACAGACTATATAAATTTTTGTGTGGACTCAATAGTGGAGAAGAAAACCGTAACGGTATTTCCAAATAACAAAAGTTTTATAACAAAGGAAGTCAAGGAATGTTTGAATAGGAAGAAGTTGGCATTTATAAATCATGATAAAATTAAATTAAAAATAGTTCAAAAGGAACTGAATATATTACTGAGGGGGGCAAGGAGAAAATATAAAGATACAATAGAAGATAATTTTGTTACAGGGAACTCAAAAAAACTGTGGGATGCAATGAAAGTTGTAACAAATATGGCACCACCTCACAAAACTTTGATAACTAATGATGATGAACATAGGGCAAATGATTTAAACGACTTTTTTCTTAGGTATGAGTCACCGGCCGATCACACGGGTGTTCTGGATAATGTAATATGTGAACCGGGTCAGAGACTAGTGGTTGACCCACAGGTGGTTTGCACTTTATTTAGAGGTGTTTGCTCCAAAAAATCGATGGGCCCGGATAAAATTTCGGCCTTTTTGTTAAAAACTTTTGCAATGGAGCTTTCGATGGCATTCTGGCCCATTTTTCAAAAATCCTTGGACTCACATACCATTCCATCTGTATGGAAGAAATCCATCGTAATACCAGTTCCTAAGAAACAGAACTCAGTGGAAAATAGTGATTTTAGACCAATAGCCCTCACATCTCATGTTATGAAGTGTTTTGAACGTCTTGTTCTAATGGGCTTAAAGGACCAAGTCAAACCAGTACTCGACCCGTTTCAATTTGCATATAGGGAGAGACGAGGTACTGAAGACGCCATCAATTGCATCTCTCATCTGGTTTTAAGTCATTTAGAGGACACTCAAGCATATGCCCGTTTACTTTTTATTGATTTTAGCTCAGCGTTTAATACCCTGAATCCCATGTTGTTGACCAGAAAGTTAAAGGAGCTTAAGGTAAATCCATACTATATTAAGTGGCTCTATTCCTTTCTGAACAACCGTACACAACAGGTGAGAGTCAACAACTCGTATTCCGAGGTTAAAATTACGAACACGGGAGCGCCGCAGGGATGCGTTTGCTCTCCAATCTTATTTACATTATATACTAATGATTGTGTAGCAAGCCAAGACAGTACTTTTTTTATAAAATTTTCTGATGACACAGCAATTTTAACCCTACTAAAGAGTAAAGACAGTGCTTCACATTATTTCTCTGAGGTGGACAGATTTGTAGGCTGGTGTGAAGATAACTCGCTAATACTTAATGGAACGAAGACGGTCGAGATGATTTTCGATCCTAGAAGCGTGGGGGATCATAGTCCAGTGATGATACATGGTAATATCATCGCACAGGTTCCTTCATACAAGTACTTGGGGGTCTGCCTAGATAATTCACTATGCTGGTCTTTTCATGTCGACAATTTGTGTTCTAGGTTACAGCAGAGACTATACTTTATACGCAGGTTAAAAGTGTTCGGAGTGAACCAGAGAATCCTGTACTTGTTTTATCAGTCTATTTTTGAGAGCTTGATTAGATACGGTATCACTGCATGGTACGGAAACTTGTCTGTCCATTCAAAATCAAGGTTAGGACGTTTGGTGCACACCGCCTTTAAAATCATAGGAGGTGAGGAGCGATTATCACCAAAAGAGTTGTACGATACTTCAATTTTATACCATGCCAAGAAAATTGTGGGAGACGATACTCATATCCTGAATGCTCATTTTAAATTATTACCATCAGGCAGGAGGTATAGGGTACTGAAGTGCAGGTCTAACCGACTGAAAAATTGCTTTGTTTCTACTGCAATCAAAGTGCTAAATAGAGACAAAATACTGTGAATTGCCATGATGTCTTACATGTATTCTGTGTTTTGTTTTAAGGTATGTGGTATTGTATGTATCGACTATCTCTGTGTTTTTTATAATCTTACTTGTTTCTATTCGTTTTTAATGTATGTATGTTGTTTGTTTGTACGGACTTTGCACGTTGTCCAAGACAAATTTCCCAGCGATGGGACTAATAAAGTATAAAGTAAAAAAAAAAGTAATTATATCATGACCAAATACAACCAGAAACAAATGTTCAGTCTTGCTTGTGAAAGGTAATTCCCCGAGACTGTTTTCAATTGTGTGGCGATTGATTTGTACAGCCCCAAGCAGCACACGAAACAGGCATTTTTCTCAATTCCCGGTATGAGAGGTATCGGAAAGTTGCCCTCTGCAATATGGCGCCGCCGTTAACGTGCCTTTCAGCGGCCTATAGACCTTATGTAGCCACGCCCCTTTTCAGCGCTGAGCTCGTTGTCTTTTGACTTCCAGTCTGTATTTTCACAACGATCTTGCATAGATGAATGAACGGCTCCCGGTCGACATTTGTTAAGACATCTGCTTTACAATGCTTATGATAAACAGTACAATGCTCATGATAACTTCCGTTAACTGTACAGTAAGTAAATCCACTTCACCAGCTAATTACTCCTGGAAAGCGATGCCATAGAGATATACAGAGCGACCGCAGGAAACGGAAGTTCAAAGACAATTTTCTAAAGATGGCGGCGCCCTCGTTTCTCTCGTGCATAAGGCCTATAGGACGTCTATGTATTTATTATGTCTATGGTCTCAACATTCAAGGTCTTTTTACAGGCTTCCAGTCACACACAGGGGACATCCAAAGTCACACACAGAGGAAATAATTGTGTATTCTTATATAGCTAAATTACTCATTTTCTAAATAATAAAATCTTCAACACTATTTGATAGAATTAATGATGCCATGTATCTATACAAGATGTCCAGGACCTCTGGCAGAAAAATTGGCCCACAATTTCACCAATTTCTACCATGTAGATCCAGCATTATATTTAACCGTGGGAATGTGGTACTTTTTTTTTTTTTTTTACTCTTTGCCAAGCATTAAGACAATACAGACACACTTCTTTTCCAGGCAGATTTGTAACATTTTCTGTTGATTTGAACTTCTAAATTATTTCCTTGATGAATTTTCAATGCTTTAGCTATTTTCTTACAGCCACTGTCTATTTTGTAAAGCTCAACAATCTTTTGGTGCGCATCAGAACTATTTTCTTTGGTTTTACTTATTGTGATGGAGGATTAAGAGCATTTGTATGTGAAGTCATGGCTGGATAATTTCATGTTTCTAGTCACCCTGATGTGCTAAAAAGTGTAGATATGATGGGGAAATAATGTGCCAATAATTGTGCATGGCCAACGTGTATTAGAGAAAAACCAAACAATACAGATTTATTTTCACAGCCTTCTTTGATCATATTTACCAAGGGTGCCAATAATTCTGACCATGACTCTGTTCGACTAAATGTCTGACAGTGGTTGTGATGTAATTTTTAATGGCTGTATTGTGTTCCTCTGTCAGCATTGCCTAGTAATTCGCATTGGCTCCATGTTGTAACAGAGAATTTTCTGTCCAAGTAACTGAAGAGGCACATTTATTAAGACCACAGTGGAAATGGTTAGCTGGGTTTTCATCAGTTGAATGACAGCGCTAAAAATATGTGAACTATTGAAATCACAATTTCACAATATTCACTTCTTTGTAAAGATTTCAAAGGAATTTTATGCCTTTATTCCGCTTATCCAATTGAGAAACAGTGCATTATACAGCAATTAATAAATAAAATAAATATAACTATTACTCTGACTAACTGTACCCCAGTTACATTACTCAACACTCACATAACAATCAGTGTTTACAACATTTAAACATCATGAGCTGCACTGCCACGTGACGTGAATAATGTCATGGCACATTTACACTCTTAAGCAGAACATGTTTCTGTTAATCCTTCCTTCATTTCTACCATGCAAATGTGGTGATGGTAATTTGTTCTCAAGCGAACCTGAAGTTTACCGTCTTTTGATGATGTTCAACGCTGTGAGCACGCAGAAGTTGAGAAGTCTGTAAACTGTGTGAAATTCTCTTTCTTTGGGACTTTCCTCTGTCATTTCTGTGATGCTTGGTGAGTCAGACACAGCTCTTCTGGTGTTAAATGTGAGAGTGCTGTTGCTGATTTCTACCTCTGTGGTGAGACGCCATGATGGCTGAATGGGAACAGAAGCTTGCTGGAGAACTTTATGCCTGTGCCACAGTTCCAGACAATCCACAGCCTCCGGGAAGCTTGCGATCTCAAATTTATTAGCAAACATACCATCTCTTTTGATAATCCATGGTAAATCGCCAATCCCGAAAATGCAGATATCTCTGATGTATTGTCCTGTAGAAACAAACAGCTTTTTTGATATCTAATCACATGAAATCGCAACCCTATGTCTACCTCAGGAAAATAAAGTCTGTTGTAAACACTTTATTTTACAGTGTCCTTGTTACATGTACTTACCATAGTAATAACAGTAAATAATGCATAATTACATGCAACTAACAAATCCTAATCCTATGTAGTTGCTTAATAATACTCAGTACTTAAATATATAATTACATTTTAACAATGACACCCTAAAATAAAGTGTAACCGGAACTTCTATTGTTATGATGCCTGTGCAAAGGACTCGATTGGATCAGCCTGAAATAAATATGCCTGGGAGAAAATAATATTCCAATGCATCACCTACATTTAAGTCTGCATTTAAATGCACTTGCATCACCAAATGCTTTTATGATGCAAAATGAATGTATATAAAGTTTTTACTTATGTCTTAAGGACAGGACAAAACATCTGTGGCCAGATTGACTAAACGGAGCAAATTAGCGTGAGAATGCGATCCCATAAACAGATAGCAGTGGAAAGTTCTGCGGTGAATCTACTGATGATGCACAAATTAAAGATTACAGGCTGCTTAGTCTACCAAGAGCAGCGCAAATTAACTTTAAAAAAAAAAAGTAGAGCCGATGATAAGAGTTGCAGGTAAACTACTAACAAATTGAACTACACATTAAAAATAACATGGATTGGCAAACGATATTTTCGGATAACGTTGAGTAGAGAAAAGTCTCACACACTCTTGTTCTCTTGTAATTTCTCCTCCTACAGCAACTATAGCAGCATGTCAAGCGGAAAATGATTTAAGACATGCTTTTTGTGGCGTTAAATACATTTTGTGGCGCAAATTGACTACTGCAAATCATGTTGCATGACTTATTTAAATGCTCTCCGCCCATTATTTTGCCATATGAATGGGAAACTACTACAAATTTCAGCTACAAAAATACCTGTGCACACCTTTTCATCAACTTTCTCCCTGCATTTCTCTATTAAATCCTGACTTGTAGTTTTTTAACGCCAAAGGAGGGCGCAAGCTGAAAATCGGATCGTGAGGTGGCTAAAGATTCCCATCACTTGATATAAATCCAATGTTTTAGTCAAGAAGTGTTTGCACCTTTACATCCCTGGTGTGCTGTTCCCTCTTGGTCCCTCCATTTGATTGCACGAATGTTACCTTCCCATCCACCGTCTACGTGGCTGCCAGGTGCTTCTAATAAAAATAAAAAAAAAACATTGAAGATAAGTTTTATGATTTGGAGATTATACGCTTCTGAACAGTTTTCCGTCATCAGTATTACTTCTCATATCTTGCTTGATTTTTGAGTCAACAGCGCTTCTTAAAACCACCCATTCTTATGATTATTGACTACACTGACACTATCACATGAGATACTTGAACTAAATTGAGCTGCATGATGACACTTGTCTTTTTTTAGAGCTACTTTATGGCTGACTTAAATTTGTTTCATTACTGATACATTTCCCAGCAGTGACTGTTTTTGAACTGAATTGAATCAGCACTGAACTGCTTGAGCTCAATAATACACTTATCTTTTTAGAGCTGCTTCTTCACAGCAGAATTTGTCTCATATTTGATGAAGTTTGCATCATTGGTTGTTATTTTCCTGTTTATTGCTGTTAGGCTGCTTTGAAACAATTGACTTATTGCATTTTGGCTTACCCTTTATATGGTTGAGCGTCACCCAGTAATGCTCATCTGGGCTGAAGGTGTCTCTCGACCACTCCAGCAAGTCTTTGGCCACTGGGTCGCTGAGGACAAACTCTACAAACGGTCTCGTCAAAGAGTAATAAGCGGTCCCAAAGTAAATTGTCAGATTATGTGGAGGTGGTCCCTTCTTTGGACCTCTGGCCCTTTGTGCCACATGGATGCCATTTACCTCAACATATGGAAACTCGGTCCTGTGCTTCATAGTGGGTGGCTGCTTGATTCCCGGCGTCATGTTCCTGTCTTTCCATTCAGATCCTTGCATGTACCGGACGAACTCCAGGTTGCTCTGGATGGGGAAGTCCTGGCCGCACAAATTTATAACTCTTTTCCATTTTATGGGAGACTTCACCAGGTCTTTCATGCAGTTGATGTCAGCCTGCAGACGGGAAAAGCCAGCATAGGTCACCTTTTCGCTAACGGACGCCAGGAAGACGTTCGAGAAGCACCCAGTTAGGCTTCTGACGCTTGTCTTGTATTCCTTCTGTGCTTTATCGTCGATGTGAATGCAGTAGACATTCTGCGGCGCGTAGATGCCCCTCAGTAGCCGCACAAACGTTTCCAGCTCTTTGTGTATGGTGATGATGAAAGCCAAAGGAAAGTCTTCCTCTTCTTTGCTCAGCGGTGCCATAATAAAGTGTAGCTCTGACTGCAATAGAGCGCAGTTTGTGTGTGGTTTAGGCTCATAGCTAATTTTCTTACAGTCTTTTCGCTTCCATTTAAACCCAGGAGTTGCAGGTGGAAGAATGTCACAGGTATTGTAGGCTGGCAGAGACTGGCTGTCATTTGTAGGAAGAGGTGCATTGGATATATTGGCTTTCAGGTAGATGGCAGAACATATTAGGATACAGATTCCAAGGCAGAAGAGAAAACTGCACTTGGTGTTCTCAAGCTGGACCATAATAGTCCAACATCTGAAAACCAGCTATAGACCTCCTAAAACAGAGCAGAAGAGCAACATAATCAGAGAAGCAGTTATCTCAACTAGGGGAAGTATTAAAATACATGTAGTTGTATTAAAACATTAATTGCAATATATAAAGTTCACTTTTTTCCAACGTTGTTCTAACTCTAAGGAACAATTTAGTAACTAAATACACTGTTCAAAAGTTTGTGATCTGTACATTTATTTTTAAAGTATCTTATGCGCATTGCTCACCAGTGCTGTTTTTTTTTTAAATAAAATTAAAAATACAGAAAAGTCATATTGTGAAATATTATTTACAAATTTAAAACCTCTTATTTGTATTTTCCATTTCTATTTTATAATGCAATTTATTCCTGTGATGAAAAGCTGAATTTTTCAGCATCATTACTCCAGTTAGCAGTCACAAGATTCTCAAGAAACATGACAAAAAGAAACATGTCTAAACTGTCCCTTCTAATCAGTTTAATTGCTGAATAAATGCATTAATTTTCTTAAAAGAAACAATACATTTTCTGGAAAAGAAAAATCTTCCTTTTGCTTTGAATTTTGAGCTTCTTTTTTTTAAATTTTTTTTAACTTTGCTGATGTTGTTTATGCTCAAACAGCAACATTACACACTAACTAAAGTTAGAAAAGTGAAATTATAATCAACCACCCCTTTAAGTCATTTCTAAAAAAAATAATTTAAGCTAATAAACATCTAAACATGCAAAAAAACAATTAAAACGCCTTCAGACAATGACAAAAAAGTGGATAATGAACATTAAACTCCCAAGCAGCTTTAAAGTAGATGTTTGGCTGCTCTCTAATCTGTTTTGTGAATTCATGGACAGAAGCAATCATATCATTAAGTACGTCGTACATGAAGAAAGAAACATCTGCAGTATTTTTGAACAGGGTGTCTCCATTACTCAGGAGCATTTACATCTCTCATAATGACGCATAGTGATAAAATACCCTGTCATAGCCTTTGACAGTGACAACGATTGCCTTCATATCTCAATAAGAGGACAAACGTCTTCTCCCCCTGGATGTAACTCTCTTGTGTCACTCTTTTCTAAGCACAGAAACCCTCTGGGTTCCTTTTAATGGCACCCTAGAGAGCTGCGTTCACCACGAGGTCTGGTGAAGGTCCCAGTTGCTGGACACAAAGGAGCTGTGGATATCAGTTTTGTCTTGGTAATGTAAGTTGCTTAATGAACCCACAGGGGCTTAAATAGCACGCTGTCATGGTTTATTGTCACTTTAAAGAATGAAAAGCACACACTGTTCTATCAGCATCATGTAGTGAAGTTTAAGATATGGCTATGACTGTCAAAATGAGATCTAGTTTAAAGCCATCCAGAGGATTTAAAAAATGGTGTAGCGGGATTTTAAGGGATCTTTTTGATGATAGCACTGCATGACATAACATTTCTTTAGAAGGCGTGACTGAGTTTTACTTATGATGTATTATGTACACTACTATATTATAATTTAAAACGACTGTTTTCTATTTTAAAAAATATTGTAAAATTCATTAGTCTTCAATGTCACATGATCCTTCAGACATCATTCTACTATACTGATATTTTTTGACCGATAGTATACGCCACAATATAGTAAGGGGATTTTTGCGATGAACGAAATAACAAATCAAAGATTGGAGCTGAAGGGAGGAGGGATGAAGCGACAGACCTTTTTGATTTCACTTAAATCATTTCAAACTATTTTATCAATACATTTTATTATTGAAGGATTAATTGTTCTGCACATAATGCTTATTAATGCTTGCTGCTTCTTATTGTGTAGAGTGTTTCAACTCAGCAAATGCATCAGTATTGAAGGAAGGAACCTGTGGGTTTTGGTTAATTTTGTCTTGTAGAAAGCATATGCATCTTCATTTTTAACAGTTCAAAATTCAGAACACTACTTTTTCTGTAATAGTTGCTCAGTAAATTGAAACATCTAAAGCAAATGTTTATAGTTTCAAAAATAAGCCATTTTTTATCTCGGGAATGATTAAGGCAAATGATTAGATGAAACATGAACTTGAACTATAATCTCATTACCTAATCTACAGCAAAATGTACTTAGTACTGTATATATGTTTCAGGCACTTTGCATTAGTGTTGTCACGATACAGGAATTCGATACGATACCTCAAAATATTGATATTCGTTACCATTTTCAATACCACGGGAAAAACTGCCATATATATCTACATGCAGATAATATCTTATAATTCTTTGATAATTTGGGTAATTTTGTTCTAATAGCTTACATGCCACACACAGGGAAGCTTTATTTGAATCGTTGACTTATATTTACCAAAAAAGACAAGTAAGCAGTCTGTGATAAAATTAGAAAAAATAAACAAAGTGTAAATGATAGCACAAATAAATACTATAGAATAAAGAGACAAAATAAGTAAGCATGGCTTTAATTTTTTTCAGGTGGGTCTGACCGTATATTCGGGTAAGAAATACTACAGAAGAATCAAATGGTTTAGTGGGTAGTTGCACAACATGCGATTTATTTTTCAGCTATTTACGTTCCAAAACTGACTGTATTTACCTGAATGCTCAGCAAGACAGGCATTTTTGATATATGTATTTGACCATTTAAACACAATACGCCACGAAAATAAGTACATTTTGTCTCTCAATCTGTTTAAGGGTCCGTTTTATAGGAGTGCCACTATAGATCAGTGGTGCGCGTGATTTTGGTGTGAGCGCGAAACTTGCGTGAATGAGTAAAATTAAGCACTATTCAACCGTAGCGAATGAGACGAGTGAGTGATTGGAGGCTGGTGTGTGTCAATTTGCCATCAGAGAGAAGAGAGAGAATGCACAGCTGGTATCAGTGTATCGATACTACAGAAAAGAGTATTTCAGATATACATATCAAAATATTTATGTTTTTGACAACACTACTTTGAATAGAAAAACACCTGTGCTGTGCTAGATGTATGGATTTTATTGGTTATGCAATCTCTGTGATTCATGTGATTTTCTAACTGTCTGAGTAGTTGTTAGATATCAAACAGACTTGTAAAGCACCTGCTAAATTTACAAAGGTAAATGTACAATCAAAGATCAACAGAATTGTATCGATTTCATGCGGTAACAACATGCTGATTAAAAGACAGTATGCTTCAACATGTCTTCGGTTTACTTATAGTGTATAACCAGGCTTTAAATGCAGATTAACATTTTTATGTATTTTTCTATATGAAATTAAATGCTTAATTTTTTTTTCTTAGATTTATTTGTATTTACAAGGAAAACAAAACCTCTTCACAGTCTGTCTTCTACATGTTTTGGTTTTCTGAAACATAAGCAAGTGTTTTGAGACACAGCCCAATAAATCCATGACTCAACGACCCTACCTTTTAGCTCAAGCCGTGTCCTCTCCTGTTAATGGGAAATGTGATTTAAGAATTCACAGACGTACTCCAGGACGTAGACTTCTGCATTACCTCTATCTAACTTGTTCCACCCTTACTAGAAATCCACATCAAAGCAGTTACGTTCTGTGCATCTGCTTTTCTGAGAGAGGAAAAGGCTTTGGGTGTCAGCAGTTGTTGTTGTGATGTCGATGCTGTCCTCCCGCGACTGTGTGTTTTGGCTGCTCGGTAACACTCCCCGTGAGAGGAGGAGTGTAAGGAGGTGAACAATGGTTGGTCCAGCTCAAGCAGTAATTTGCACCTCTTTTGCTCTTTAACACTCCCACGTTTCTTTTCTCTGAAGAATGATTGTAACGGTTATGGCAGTATAACATTAACAATGTCTAACCTGTTCTGTAACCTGTTGTGTTGAGCAGAACTGGTTTATCCACATCCAACTTCATATGGTTTCAGGCTTGACAAGTTGCCTAGTGAATGGTTTTGGGGAATTAGTTGATTCTTAAAGGAATAGTTGCTTTCATTCATAAAATGAATTCTGTCAATATTCTTTGATATTTGAATGTACTATCAAGCTTATAAAAAAAGCTGTAAAATATCCCATACAACTACTTCAGCTGCCCATATGAATTAGCTTTGTGTAAATAAAATACCAAATTTAAATTATCGCAAAACAATTTGGAATAATATGCATTGACTAAATTGAATACCCAGGACGCTATTGGAAAAGAGAAAGTGCTTTCTGTCCTGGTAAAATAAAGGTTAGTAATACGATATGATCAGGAAAAAAGTAAAGTCAACATGAAACTGAAATAGGCACCATTTAAAGCATTAGCCTGTTTAGTTTTAAAGCATCACCCAGATTTAGTATCAATTGTTTAGCATATGTGTTGCAGGTTTGTTTCTCTCTCCATTTTTACCTTCATACTTTTTTTTCCTTCATACTTCTCCGTTTGCTCTCTCCGCCTTCTGTACCCTTTGTCAGGCACTTGGTTTCCAGATAAATATAATTCCAGAAGCAGTACCTCCTTGTTTTTTCCCACCTGAGCACAGTGAGAGAAAGGATGTGACCTGTTATGAGCCCAAGAGCCGACGGTCTGTGTTTGCTGATCAGCGAGAGAGATCAGCACTTTTGTGTTTGCCAGAACTGCTTGTGTGCAAGACAATGGCTGCTGTGGAATTCCTCACATCATTCGCGTGTGTGTGTGTGTGTGTGTGTTTAGCTTTCAGTTAACTTAGTCATTGGTGCAACATTTTTTTCTGTTTTTCAGACATAGCAGGTATACCTGCTTCGAAACGTTTTGTGACTAGAGTTAAGAATGTAATTTCAATTCCAATTCTGGAATCTTATTTCAATTCCAATTCTGGAATCTTTCTTAAAGTCAGGAATTGGATTCCTTTGTGTGCATTTTAAAACCATTCAAGCGCAAGAAGACTCGTGCGCTGTTTTCTGTGCTGCGAGCACATACAAAACGTGTGCACAGAAAGCCACCTCTCATACTGAATAGCGCGGAATACTGAACTGAGTTCTCTTACTGTGTGTTGGAGGATCAGCTCTCTTCCACTCAGGGATGTAGTGGAGGCTAAACGCACGTAAACGCCGTTTGCGCACCTCACAAAATTTCGGAAATAGCATTTACCCACCTCCAATTTCATATTGTTCATTATTAGTTTCATAGTTTAGTTTCATAGTTTCATAGGTTGTTAAACCTAAGACGAAGTCTTTCATATTGCGCTGCATTACTGTCAGTGTTGACCAATCTCTTGCGTAGCCAGCAGGAAGCAGCAGACTGCATCAAGATTCATCAGTCACTAACGTTAGCCCAAACTAGCCTACATGTCTCATGTAATGATGAATGAATTGTAAAAACGGATATTATCCGGCAATTTTTTAAGCGCCGACAAAACAGCTTCCGCCCTCCTGATGCCAGCAAACGGCTTCGACTACAAGCCCAAAGTGAGTGAGCTCGGAAAACAGTACTAAACTTCATGTTTTGTGGTTAATTTGGTTCATGGTAGATTCCCTTAGATGGGGGATTTTTAATTTGAGGGGAATTTAAAAAGAAATTACATTTATCTCGCCTAAGTGTATGCTCACTCATCGCATTTTTACAATGAGGTAATTTACACAACACAAGGAAGCTTGATTTTAATCTTTGAATTAAATTGAAAAAAGTAGCACAAATAAATACAATAGAATAAAGATACCAATAAAGAGAAACGTTTTTGCTTAGGTCTAACACTAGTATTCAGAAATACTACAGAGACTGAATAAAGTAATCAAATGTAAAATAACTCTGGGTAGTATTTTAGTCCTGACTAAATTAAATACATAGGCTATTAATCCCATTTATTATTAATCTTAATATTTTAGTCCTCTCTGTTTTGTCAGTAAACTTTATAGATTTCAACCATATAATTTCTTCTTGAGTCTCTTTAACAAGAACTTAGATTAATGTATGAATTGAATAGTGATTGTGTGACCTATGATGAGGGAAGAACCAGTGATACCCTTGGTAGTACCATCAAATGATAGCCTATAGCGATGTCATCAGGATACACATTCACCGGTAGGCCGTGGCCCACGTCGTGGTCCACCAGAATTTAGTTTACCCACCTCTTTTTTTTTTACCACTACACCTCTGCTTCCACTATAATAAAATGCCATGCAAAAAGAGAAGTAAAAGCAATGACTTTGTCTTTCCTAAGTTCTATGCCCTCAGTCCTAGTGCCAAAAACGGCTATTAAGAAGTCAGGATTAATAGGAATTACATAGATATTATTATAGGACATGTGAGCTGTTGTGGCGGGTTAATGTGAACATATTACATGCAGAACTAACGTTAGGATAAATCTTAGCTAGTTTTGAGTTTGTCTTTGGAGTATCTTAAATTAGATTAGACTGTGTCTTGTACAGGGAGATGAAGATTGTACCTGACCCAGAGCATTCTCTCATTCTCTCTGTAAAGCCCAAATGACTGTGCCAGGCCCTTCGAATACCATCTAATCTATAGAGGATATAATAGAGTATGTACATGAAATAAGCCCCTTGCTGTTTGGAATTAAATCAAGCAACGTTTCCGTGGGCGAGGAAGGGAATAGCACTGGAACGTTAAATCCTTTGTTTATAAAGCTTCTGATTTGCAAAAATCTGAAAAGAAAAATGGGATCTTGGCAAAGCTAAACGACATTCAAGATCTTCAAAAGAGCAAGTGTTATTAAAAACAATAGGGCCCAAAATAGAGGCTGCCTGCACGCCAAAATGCTTCCTAAACTGAGACACATTTTTTTATAGTGTGTGCAATACTGGATTTTTAGATTTAATATATGCGTTTACTATCAAATGGAGTGAAGTACAAACTAATAATCGAAGACCAAATGCACTACATGTTTGTTCTCCTTGCACCCACAGAGTATTTTGTGTGTCTAGTATACAGTCACTCAGTATATAATTTTCTGAACATTACTTGCCCAATAATAAAATAATAATTTAGGAAATGCCATCCCCCGCCAAGATAGTTTGATCTTTGTTAAAAGGCCTTTCTGAAATAAGAGGTTTTATTCTCCCACAGAAAGAAATTAAGTTGTCTAATTTAGTAAAGAAACTCTTTCTTATAAAAGTAGGAATATTTGAAAATAAGTACAGGCAAAACTAGATGAACACAGTAAAGACAAAGGTAAACTGGACCACATCATAAAATCATATTTACAACGACCTATAAGAGCGGGCAAAGGTTAGCTTTGAACACATCAGTAAATGATCATGTGACTTGTATACCCAGGTATACTTAAAACCCTCATGTACGACTAAACGGGATAGAGGAATAATCTATATGCGGAGAAACTGACTGGAAATAAATCACTTTTATGTATTGAGTTAATAGCTTGAGAATTCCAAGCTCCTCTAAAATTGAGATAATATGGGGTACTGAGGACTCTGGATTAGAGACATATAGCAAAATGTAATTTCAAGAGTTTAAGAAATTAAGTCTTCTGAAAGTTTAAGAGTGTTAGAGATGTTTCCTCTCTACTCTGTCGAATGCCTTTTTAGCATGGAGAGAGATTATAACTTCATATTCATCTGGCTGAGTATCTGTGTTTATAACATTATATAGACATTGCAAATGATTAAAAGTGTTACAACTATGAATAAATGCCATTTGATCACTTTAACATATTAGACAAAGTCCTTGCAATTAGTAGAGCCCGTTCTTTCAACTATACTTGAAAGTCGACATTCAAAAATGAAAGTGAAAATTACCTGTAAAACTGACAAAGGGTAGGATCATTTGAACTTTTCAGATAAAAGAAAGTGAAGCTTGTGTGAGTGTTGGAGGAAGGGATCAACTAGCAAAGGATTCATTATAAACTGCCTCAAGAAGTTGAACCAGTAAAACTTGTCAACCACAACCTTTTTTCTTCATATGAGTTATATAGAGAGTTATATTCAGTTTGAAGACACAGTCTCTCTTTATATTAGTCAGGTCTGGTAGCTATGGCATACTGCTGTGCTGCTAATCGCATCTTAACTATCTTTGAGCTTCATGGTTGTTTGTTCTTTAGAATAAGAAAAGATATTATTTGCATTTTACATTTACATATTATTATATGTAAATATGCTTCAATGCTTACCATAATATAGACCTTGAACTATCAGGCAAATCATTAATTTGTAGGTACAACTATCTCTTTATTTAGATAAGTAACAAATCCTCCATCTGCCAAAAGACTTCATGGCTTAAATGATGAGTACAGGGGAAAAGAGTAAAAAAGAAGACTGGGATGATTGGACATGACAATATCTTTGATGGCTTCAATGGTGTTTGTTCTTTAAATAAGAGAAATTTATATAGCAAAATATACATTACATATTATTAATGGTAGAATATAGCTTTCAAATTGCTTTATATAGACCTTGAAACTATCCAGGTAATCTTAATTTTAATGTTAAACACTTTAATTATTTAATTTAGAAAGTAACAAAACTCATCTCAAAAGACTTTATGGCTTTAAATGTATAAATTGGATAAGAGTAAAAAGATACTATGATTGAATGACAAAAACTTTTAGGTTGTTTAATAGATATTTGAACTCTTATTTCAACTAAGATAATTTAACACTAATTTCATCAAAAAAATTGCGGAAAATCGCAGTGAGGGGAAAATAAATTTTTCCAATGGTCCGCATCTAATATTGACTCAGAATTGAATTTAAGCTAAATTACCATTGTAGATCTGTCAAGATGTTCAAATTTAATACCTATAATTATGTGTATGAAATAGTGAGCTTAAGAGCCTATAGGCATTAAAATGTTCTAATATGTTTAAGATCCCCAACAACATTTACATCAGCAACAAAAACACTTTGTTGTCTAAATATGCATTCTATTTAAACCCGATTGCTCACCGACTCCAAATGATCGTCAACGACAATTTTTCCAAACCTCTTGCGTGACGCTAATCGCAGGATGGTCAGATGCCAGTCATTGTGTTTGTAAGCAATCGTCATTAATGACGCACACAGATCGCATACTTGTGTGGTATAGTTGTAATATAAACTCTAGCCACTGATTCTTCACATTCCTCTGGCAGTGAAAAAGGTCGCTTGATTCGATTCAGAACACTTGTTGTCGACATGATGTTTTTCATGATAATTTGATAATTTTCCCTGACATCACAACGAAAATGAAAATGACTCATTGGAAAAACGATTCATTAAATTGACTCAGAGTCGACTCATACATTTGAGAGACAATAACTTTTTTTACGGTGAACTTTCTTATATAAAACTTTGCAGGATGTTTTTGTTCACTTAGATCTATGTTACACACTACATGAAAGATAATTTTTCAAAATTCCATAATACTTGCCCTTTAAAAGAATTACTAATAAAATGATAATCATCAAAATTCAGAGCATATCTGTAAATGTGCTCATTTCTATAAATGAGAGAAAATCCAATTTCTCTTCATGACAGTATTCATGCCTTTTATGTTCGTAAAGTCTTAAAATCTAAGTCAGGTTTATTAAGCTTGGACATGTAATCAGGAAATAAACTGTTCACATGTCTACAGAACTAAATGTACTGAACCAATCATAATAAACAAAAGTGCATTGATGCAGATTATCATAAGCTAAAAACTTATAGGACCAACAAGTCGTACAAATGCCCAGTTGCTTTTTTATATGCAAGTGACTCAAACTCGCAGTGCTTTCAAGTAACACTAAGTATTTTTCCTCTTCGGTCGCCCTACTGGTTGGAAACTAAATTGTCCATTGCCGCTGTTGTAAATAATTTAGCATACCGTCGCACGCACGCTCGCTGTTTATCCAGCACCGGCTTTAGAATGAACGATGTCCACAGACAAGGTAGAGTATGTTACATGATTTCATGAAAGGATGATGTATTGCGACATCAGAAACGAAGAAAAAACGAAATAATGACACTTGTAGCGCTTGATGTAAAGCAGTCGAATTTTGTAGTTCTTTTTGTGCACGGGTTCCTACCCGAAACCCGGAGTTACATAGTGCCAGTAAAAGCGATACAGACCCCGTCAGGCGATCATGGCAGACGTGTCATTTAACTTATTTTAAGTCGATGTACCATCACAAGGGTCTTGGAAATATATTATGAAGGTTGAAAATTGTTACTTAGTGTTACTTTCAGATTGAACAGCATTTACACCTGATCACAGAGCCTTGCTTCACTGACAAGCTGCGCATAAGAAATAATCGCACTAAGCCAAATCGGTTTAAGTGCAATTTTGGGATAATTGCGATTAATCGTGCAGCCCTACCACCATTTTACCGGAAGTCCAGTCCCTATTCTTGACTGAATAACTGTATTTGTAATGTAGGTTTTATTTACAAAGTGCAGTGTTATTTTACATTTGAATACAGTTTCTGTTCCTGAATACCTGAAAATCTTAAAACATTTATTTAAATTGTACCTTTGTTCAGTTGTATTTATTTGTGCGATTGCTAATGTTTATTTGTTCTTTTTTACGATTGTTTATGTCTCTTTAAAATAATGCTCAATTTATATTAGTTAGGCTAGTTATTTTTCTATGGTATTTATAAACCAGCTACAATTAAATGTTTTGCAAGACTTAGAATAAATGTGAATGACATCTAATTATTATTATTATTATTATTTTTTACCTTATTGGAATCGAAATTTGCCTTATTTGTGACGTATTGTAAAATAATATAGAGAGGAGTATTTTGTTAAATATGTGCACTATATTACATATTTATTATATTTTTACTTGTGTCATTACATAATTGTTATTATAATGAAAACTGCGTTTATATTTAATTTGTTATTTTTAACCTTTAATAATACCAGCTGATAGGGCTTTCTATGTTAACAGCATTATGTGAGATATATTTTTTCTTGAGAAAAATTAACATGACGGCTATCTACTGTAGCCTACCTAATATTTATCCAAATGCCCCCCCCCCCCCCCCCCTCCCCCCCCCCCCCCCCCCCCCCGGCACATGCCTAGTCTGAGTAGATTATCCAAAAGATTGACTAGTTGTGTGTATTTTCACCAAAGTACAGGATCATCTTATCACCTTCAGCAGAGACTTGTTTTACAGTAGTTATCAATGTCTGTGTGCCTGTAACTTTTGCAAATAAGACATATAGGTTACGTCGTCTTCCAGTGAAGCTGTATTATCTATTGCTAAGATCTTAAGCCAGGTTTGATTGCTCTATAATTTCTACTGTTTTAAAATGCAATGCAAATCCCTTCTAATGCCATTGATTTTTTCGCTCTCCAAGACAGTGCCATGAATATATTTTCATGAGTAAATAGCATAACTTTGAATGAATCATACGCCTCATTTAGTCTCGTACAATATTTTAGAAGAGTTTGAGCCCAGTGGTAAAGGTTGCTCGTGCCTCAAGTCAATAATTATGTCATTTGTACAATTTGTCTACAGTTTGCTAATAACTAACCAGTCAAACCTTAAAATGCAAGCACTTTAGTTTTATCAAAGAACACCGTGATGTCAGTGGTTAATTGACACCGATTGAGGTAAACCATGGTATTTTAACAAAAAATATGTATACATGTTTGTAACACTCTCAATATTAGTGAGAATACATCAATAAAGATACAGAGAATTCTGTCATTTCCTGATGTGTATTATACAAACACCCAGAATATGATCTTTTATCACATGAGCAAAGTCCATCTTATCATAACTTCGAGCAGTTTCCTAGTCTTTGCACAAACAGATGAGCCGCATATCTCTTACCGCTCACTTAGTTAGTCCCAGCCCCATGTACCCCAGTCCTTTGTGTGGCGTGGCATTGCATCAAAAAGTCCAATCAGTCACGAAACACTCCAAAAAGACACAAGTATATCCTGTCAGCGAGGCATTTGCTGCAAACAAGGATATCCACCTGGTAACTAAGAGATCCGTAAATTGGATCCCGGGAAACAACCACCACCACACATTGGTTCCTACCCCTTATATACATCTGAAATCGTCATTCATGAAAGAAAACACCAGACAGGAAGAAACAAATACAGGACATAATACACGAGTCCAGCACAGCATTATAGAAAATGGAGTCAAAAGAACTTCATAGTATTAGAAATCAAGATATACCACTTGATAACCACTCTTACATAACACACTGACATAAATTAAGTATACATACTGTATGTAGAGGTGCTACATGTTTTTTGTGCCAAATTTATTTTATCTTTATTTGTCATTTATTTAAATAATAAACATTTTCATTCATTTAATTGTTCATGTTCTTGGTGTGTTTTTTTTTATAGTGTGGAGATCCTTTCCAAGAAGAAGACCTTGTGGTTCTGAATGGGGCTAAAGAGGAAGTGGAGAAGCTCCAGAAGGCCATGGAGGAGCGCCGAGCGAAGGCTAAAACTGCCAAAGTAAATGATGCCTTGCTGGTGTAGAATTACAGTGGTGTTTGGGATGTGCTTGATGGGAAATGAGATTTAAAAACCACCATTAATGCAAACCCATATCCGTAATCTAATTCACTGAGAGGAGAGGAAGTGAATATGCTGAACAGACTGAACGAGTACAAAACATTCACTTCATTTTTAAAAACTATTCTTATTTTTTCTTACTTTGCAGAAATCAAAGAAGAGCAAAGATACTAAAGTCTCCAAGAAGCAGGATTTAGCAGGTACAGTACACACATGGCCTATAAATCACATTAAAGTTCTGACTTTCTGATCAGTATTTCTTGTACAAATGGATACGTATCAGTGACGTCATTTATCCTTAGACAAATTAAAGGAAAAGTTCACTCAAATGAAAACTTGGTATCATTTACTCACCCGTTTCTCATTTCATGCCCGCATTAATTTCTTTCTTCTATTCACTGACAAATAATCATTGTTCCACCAGAGAGTCCAAACCTCTTTTGTCAAGTCTTGACTTTCAAGATTCGATTCCACTTATTGTCTGTGATGTAATATATTGAGCAATACACTTTTAAAGAAGCCTTTTTTAATACATGCATGAATGAGTTTTAGAGCTCAGACAGAGAAAGATTTTTATCAAATAACTTTCATCTTTTCTTCACACAAAACTTATCATTTGGCTTCAGAAAACTTTGTGTACAATATACAAAATCCACTTTAGTTCTGCCTAAAATCTTAGTTTTGTTCTTGGAGCTGTTAATTTTTTTAAGAATGTTTAGTTATGTGTTACAGACATAATTGCAGTGGATGAATTTCTCTCTTTGTAAACAGACCCTTTCCTTGTGTGAAAGTTATATTCACACTGGCTTTACCGGCATTGCATCATCAAGTATCATCAAGACAGCTGTGTTGAAAGATCGAAAGTAATTCAGATTCAAATTCTATCGCACTAGTCTCATGTTAATACTGTTCAATGTCAAACGATCAAAGCTCAAAGTCCGGGGGGGTCTGAAAACCAGTCAGTATCTGGTGTGACCACCATTTGCCTTAACGTAGTCCAACACATCTTCTTCGCATAGAGTTGATCAGGTTGTTGATTGTGGCTTGTGCAATGTTGGTCTACTCCAATGGCTGTGCGAAGTTGCTGGATATCGGCAGGACCTGGAACACGTTGTCGTATACGCCGATCCAGAGCATCCCAAACATGCTCAATGGGTGACATGTACAGCGAGTATGCTGGCCATGCAAGAACTGGGATGTTTTCAGCTTCCAGGAATTGTGTGCAGATCCGTGCAACATGGGGCTGTGCAGTATCATGCTGCAACATGAGGTGATGGACGTGGATGAATGGCACAACAATGGGCCTCAGGATCTTGTCACAGTATCTCTGTGCATTCAAAATGCCATCAATAAAATGCACCTGTGTTCGTTGTCCATAACATACGCTTGCCCATACCATAACCCCACCGCCACTATGGGCCACTCCATCCACAACGTTGACATAAGCAAACTGCTCACCCACCCAACGCCATACACGCTGTCTGCCATCTGCCCTTAGTGTTGTCAAAAAACTCGGTACTTCGGTACCAAGTCGGTACTAAAAAAAATAAACGGTTACGGTACCAGCTTTTCTTGGTACCGAGTACCGGGTTAATCCTGTTCTTGATGCGCTGTCACAGTTGCGTCCTCTTCATAAAAACACTGAGACATGGCGACCGGTGGGCGGCGGCGCTGCTAATGCGGCGGCTCTGAATCCACTTGTTGACACGAGAGGAGGAAAGAGCCACATATGGAAATATTTTGAATTAGGCTAATGTCACTTTGCCATAAAGGGCCGTTCACACGTACACATGGCGCGTTTTTTGCGCGTGCAAATTTCAAATGTAGGCACGCGGCAAGCGCGCTCATAATAGAAGCGACGTGCAAGCTTGTTTTTCCAGGCGCGTCACTGTTCATGGTTGCATAGCGGAGACACGCGAGAGCAAGCGCTTGAGGAGAGAAGGAGAAAGCGGTGCGAATTGCGCTCTCCGTGATGACGAGAAAGTATCAGCAAAGAATTAATTGCCCTTGCATTAGAAATCAGCTACAGGGTTCTCAAGTTTTGAAGACAGGGAAGAGTGACATGTTTGGCAGTTTTGGATTAAATAAAAGTACAGTTAAGTCAAATAAGACATGCTTTTTCTCCTATAGTTTGGTAACAATACAATAAGATACCATTCATTAACATTAATGCATTATCTAACATCAACACATTGAGTGAACAATATATTTTTACAACATTAATTAGTGTTTGTAAATGTTATTTAATAAAAATATTTGATTGTTCATGTTTTTTCACTTCATTCATTGTGCATTAAATAATTTTAACAGATAAAACTTTGATTTTAAAAATGTATTAGTACATTTTTAAATGAACCCCAAGAAGAATTATTGCTACATAGAACTATTGTTTATTGTTAGGTAATTTTATCTAATGTTATCTATCAAATAGAATCTTCTTATTGGTGTTTTCCATACTACAGTTTCCATCTTTGTAACCGTGATATACACTTTAATATATGTAAATATAATCAAAATTAAGCTTTGGTACCGAAATTGGTACCGAGAACCGTGAATTTTCACTGGTATTGGTACCGAATACTGAAATTTTGGTACCGTGACAACACTATGCCCTGTACAGTGAAAACCGGGATTCATCCGTGAAGAGAACAACTCCCCATACGCCATCGAATGTGAGCATTTGCCCACTCAAGTCGGTTACGACGACGAACTGCAGTCCAGTCGAGACCCCATAGAGGACGACGAGCATGCAGATGAGCTTCCCTGAGACGCTTTCTGACAGTTTGTGCTAGGGATGTTAACCGATTGACCGTATTAACGTTAACCGATCAAAGTTGTCGGAAGTCGGTTAAAAAAAAAAGTGATCTCTAAATTAGGCTATTATAGAAGAAGTGAACAAATCCCTCACACTCAAGTTTTCATAACTCGCCTGTTTGTACTTAATAAACCAATAAAAACATTTGGCGCGAGGTCACAGCGTTTGGGTTCGGACGCTCACAAGGTTTGCGAAAAGTAAAGGCTACAGGCTAAAACACTTGAGGTTAGAGCCAGGGCAGACGACAGGATGAAGCGTGCAAAGAAAAGTAGTGTGTGGGACCATTTCAACAAAAAGAATGACACAGATGTAAGTTGCAACTTGTGTGATACAGTGCTTAAATACAGTAGTAGCACATCATATATGATGTATCACCTGAAAACGCAACAGTGTCATCTATGCTAGCTGGTAGGAATTAGCACTACCTCAAACTAAAGCGGAGTCTCTTTGGAGCTGTCATTTTCTTAAATGAGCCGCGGCAATGTTTCAAATGAGCTTCTAACGCTAGACTAACACCTTTATTTTCAACGGGATCACCTTGTACCCAAATCATTTCGAAACTAAGGAGCCATTTGTCCTCCGATTACATACAAGCTCCTCGGCGCCGCGTTTGCGAGACTTATGTTTCGCGCTGTAGGGGGGATTTAAAAAAAGTGACGTGAGTGGAAGGACGGTGCCGGGGATCAGTGTGTGTGTGAGCGGGAGGCAGAGTGGCAGAGAGATGTGAAAGAGTTGCGAGATTGCAGGCGTGGCTCGAAATGGCTGTTATTTCAAATAGCATATTTTAAACTAATCGATTAACCGGTTTCAACCGGCTAATGAGGCTCGGTGGTCGGTCAAGAGAATTTTTAGTTTTCACCATCCCTAGTTTGTGCAGAAACTCTTTGGTTATTCAAACTGATTGTTACAGCAGCTGTCCGGGTGGCTGGTCTCAGACGATCTTGGAGGTGAAGATGCTGTATGTGAAGGTCCTGGGCTGGTGTGGTTACACGTGGTCTGCGGTTGTGAGGCCGGTTGGATGTACCACCAAATTCTCTGAAACGCCTGTGGAGGCGGCTTATGTTAGAGAAATGAACATTCAATTCACGGGGAACAGCTTTGGTGGACATTCCTGCAGTCAGCATGCCAATTGCACACTCCCTCAAAACTTGCGACATCTGTGGCATAGTGCTGTGTGATAACTGCACATTTTAGAGTGGCCTTTCATTTTGGCTAGCCTAAGGCACACCTGTGCAATCATGCTGTCTAATCAGCATCTTGATATGCCACACCTGTGAGGTGGATGGATTATCTCTGCAATGGAGAAGTGCTCACTAACACAGATTTAGACAGCTTTGTGAACAATATTTGAGAGGAATAGGCCTTTTGTGATCTTTGAGTTCAGCTCATGAAAAATGGGGACAAAAACAAAAGTGTTGCGTTTATAGTTTTGTTCGGTGTAGAATTATTTCTGAAGGATCTTGTGACACTGATTCTGCAAATTCAGTTTTGATCACAGAAATAAATTGTAGTTTACATTGCATTCCCATAGAAAACAGTTATTTTAAGTTGTGACAATTTTTGAATGGTAGTGTGTGTAATGGCAAAGTAAACACTAATGACCAGATGAGCGTTCTCACTGTTAGGACATGATCTTAAAACAAATCCATCTCTGTTTTATTGAATAAAGTTAGATTTTAATTAACTCTGCAAGTTTAACCTCAAGGTAACCACTTCACAAATGCATAACTGGACCCAAGTAAAGCTTGTGATGAATCTCTGCTTTTGTGTCCCTAAATTTGGAAGAAGGGATTTTAATACGGCTGGAGTGCTATGGGCAATATCTGTGACACACTGTTGATTTCCACAGATAATAATGTACCTTTGTGCAAACAAGCACTAATGCACGTACAATGGAAGTCAAGGCTTGTCAATAATTGCTAAGTACATGGTTAAGCACACAAAATATAGCCACAAAACCTAAGCATATTATGTACTAAAATAGGATTAGTGTGAGCAAATTGCTTGTTAATCTCGTCTATGAACATGGTAGCTTTTACACAATACCCAAAAGCCAAGGATACCAGAAAGGTCTTTATAGATCCAAATTCAACACTGCCCAAAAAAGCCCATAGACCTCTAATTTAAGTGCATTTTTACTAAACTGAGGGACAAGTCAGAATGAAGTGATTGAAAGATGCCACATATTCTGTGAAAAGTACTTTTATTGAACCCATAGCATTCCTGTATAAGTAAACATGTGAGGCTTGAATAAAGGTTAAACTTTGCATAGAAATAACCGACTGGAGTTATCAATGTAGGACAAATGTCAATATTAACAGAATTTTATTTTATCCACCCTTTTAGTTTTGCTTCAGCATAAATCAGGCTAATGTAAAGTGAAACTAAAAGTGTGGATAAAAAAAATTCATGCAAGTTCATACTTAAATAACTTGCAAAACTTTGACAGATTCAATCAAAATAGGAGAGAAGCTGTAATTATCCATAACGTTTTATAGATGCATACAGAGAGGGGAAAAACTGTATAATTGTCTTCTAAAAATAGCAAGATTTTTTGAAAATATATCTTTGTATATTTACATATATTTGTATCCCCCCTGCCCCCAACCCACACACACCCTGGAAATGGATAAACGAGTTAGCCATACGGGCTGCATTTATTAATAAGTCATTAGTTCTTCACAGTTCAATAGCTTTTAACAGAGCATTTGATCAAAGTTCAATGCCATGTTTCATACTATTTGAGTGCCCATTAACTAATAAAGGTTATGGTATGATGCAGTTTGACACAACATATATATATATAATGTTTTCTGTGTTAGGCTTCATGTATGAGGGTAGAAAATGCAATTAATGTTTTGAAAAATAATTAGATTTTGAGACATGTTTGCAGTGTTTTGGTAGACATAGTGTATTGTTGCTAGTGTATTATTGTATTTTGAAAATTAGTAGTTTACAATGTGTGATTTTGAGCATGAAATTAAATGTTTTGCCAATTGTGTGTTGTAAGTGTGTTAAGAGCTTAGGAAATTTGTTAAAAGTATTGAAAAAATTGTCATAGCAATGTATGCATTTGATTTGAAATAGACATGCAGTGTGGCTAACTAAACTTTAAACATTTAATATGAGCTTTAACAAAATGCTGTATAGAATATTTTGTGAATGAGACTTCACGAAAGTATCCATAAGCATCAACTCAACCTTATTATCATGCATATTCTCAGAAAAAGAAATGTTTTATGCTGTTTAAACTTCCCATATAATGGTTAAACTACTTATATTTAGTATTTTACTAAACTAGTGAAACCACTTAATATTGAATTTTTTTTCTTCTTCTTTTCTCTTATATTGGCAGAAAGCTGTGATTTACCCAAAGACGCATCAGAGACTACATCTACACCACCGAATGAAGACGACGGCAGTGAATCAGGTATCCAGCATGCCAGGGTACAGAAGGGCTGTGGCTAGATTTACATTTTAGATTGAACATAGTGAATGGTTTAGAAAGCAGAATTATGAAAGTGTTGGTTTCTGAAATGAGGAATCTGTATCTGTACCGGAGGGGCAGAATGAATACATGTAGATTTGATGCATTTCATCATAGTTTCGGAGGAAGGAAAGGAAATCTGCTCATGGATATCTGTTGCAATTTAAATTTGGGAAGAAATATATTGCAACTGCATTAATTCCTGAGATTACACAACATAGTCTGGTCATGTGAAACATTTATCATTGCATACTGGTTCACATATTATTTATAAATAATAGGCAGTATGTACAGCGTTATATAGGCAGTATGTACAGTGTGGACAGTGCTATATAGTACTTTATATCCATCATGACAGCAGAGGAAGAGAACTCACATTGTCTTGTACGACTCCAGAACAGGCTGATAATAAATCTGTTCGTATATTCATTTAACTTAATTTATCTTTAGCTGGAGTAAACACCATTCAAAAGTTTGGGTCAGTAAGATTTTTAAATGTTTTTGGAAGAATCAATTATGCTCACCAAGGCTACATTTATTTGATCAAAAATACAGTAAAAACAGTAATATTGTGAAATATTATTACAATTTAAAGTATATCGGTTTCTATGTATGTATATATATATATATATATATATATTAATATATATTATAGTCAAATGTAATTTATTCCTGTGATCAAAGCTGAATTTTCATCATCATTACTCTTATTCATTATTCATCTCAGTTCATCATTAGACTTTGTCACATGATCATTCAGAAATCATTGTAATATGATGATTTGCTGCTTGACAAACATTATTATCAGACGACTGTGGAAACTGATTCTCTTTTTTTTTTTTAGGAATCTTTGATGAATAGATTGAACTGATTGAAGAACAGCATTTATTTGATATCGAAACATTTTTTTGTGTCTTTTATTGTCACTTTTGATCAAGTGAATGCATTTTCGCTGAATAAAAGTAAATTATTTTTATTCCAAATTTTTGTACGGCAATGCGATTTGAATATTTGCATCTATTTATAATTATATGCATCTATTTAAGTACACATTTGGTGTATTATATAGAGGAATATGGAAGTATGGTTCCTTCATGACCCTTACATCTGCTTTAAAAATATAATCAATAACAAGACAAAACATCTGACACTATCCTTTCCTCAAACTGTGGTGTCCTCATGTGAATCTGTGGTGACCACACGTGATGTTCACTAGCAAATGATTTACCCTCACTATGCAAATTAAGTGGTGACGTCGTCTAGGGACAAGTCAGGCTTCCGGATTGTCTTGTCTTCCAAAAAAAAAAAAAAACAGAGAAAGAGTTGTCAACATTGTTATAGGACGCAGCCTGTATGTTCATACAAAACACTATTAAGATAGAGATAGAAATAATTTAAGAAAATATTATAATCATACCACTTTTGTCAGACTTTGTGTTTTTCTGACAACATAAAACACAGAGGTCAGTCATGCAGAATTATGGATAAGGGTCCATGATAATCAACATCCCATCCTGAATGCTTAATAATGGATGTTTTTCCCGCTCAGCTCCGGGACCGTCCACATCCGGGGAGATCTCCAAGACGTTAAAGCCGCCCGTGGGTCTCGTCGTCGGCAGCAAAAGATCAATCCAAACCATGAGGGATAAATCTGAGACCTACAAGTCTCTCTTCACCTCCCACAGCTCTGCCAAACGCACCAAAGACCAGATCTCCAACTGGGTCACACACACACCGTACCACTTCTGACTGCGCTCTTCCTAGTGAAGCTCGCTCTCCAGTGGCCAGGCTTTACACCACACTCTCTGCTGGATGAATGCATTGTTTGAGCTCATTTCTTTTCCACCATCAGTAACATTTTGTTTTTACCTTGATTCGATCATCTTAATTTTGTTGCATGGTTAAAAGTTTTTAGTATATCCATGTTGGCTCGAGTCTTTGCTGTTATCATTATTTGACTGGATTGTGCTTTGCAGCAATATCTTATTTTAAACCAATTAATTTCAGTAACATATTGCAGTAAAACAAGTTTATAGGCAGATATCTATCTTTATATGTTTTCCATCCTCAGGAACATGAACGTGTGTTCCTGAAAGAGCTGTTGTTATTACTGAGTGTTTCTTGTTATGGTATAACTGAAATAACCCACTAGTTACAGTAGTTATGCATTGTACTTTTAAAGATGCGTTATTTGTGGATACAATAAAGGTTCAATCTGGAAAAAAAAATCATGCATTTCTTTTTATTTGTTAGTTATGACACTCAAATTCAGCGTGTGACCACAGGGTGGCAGTAGATGTCTATGAATAAGCGCTTTCCCAGTCAATCCCTATTAGATGAGTTCGCTGACTCTCGACTGTCTGCAGTTTCTTTATGTACATCTGACAGGAGGACAATAAATCAAATACACAATCGGCATTTTCAGGTATGTCTTCATTTCTCTCGGTGTATGTGGCCTGGTAAACTTGGGACAAAATGTCCCCACAAAGATGGGAGTATCCAAAATCCTTGTGCGGATATTTTTTGGCCCCCATGAGGAAAACGGCTTATAAATCAGACTAAGTCATGTTTTTTGGAAATGTAAAACTGCAAAATATTTTCTGTGATGGGAGGTTTTAATGGTAGGGTTAGTTTAGTGGGATAGAATATACAGTTTGTACAGTAACAAATCATTGTCTATGGAAACTCCCCATTAAATATTTAAACAAAGTGTGTGTGTGTGTGTGTGTGTGTGTGTGTGTGTGTGTGTGTGTGTGTGTGTGTGTGTGTGTGTGAGCAATGTGCGTGAGAAAGCTTGAGAAATGCATACCTAGAATGTCAGTCAAACTTTAAGATGCCTTGTATTAATTACTGTCAGAATTGTGTGCAACATGTTCTGTGGAACACGTTTAAGGAAGCTGTTATTAAGCTTATTTAAATATAAAGCTTATTTAAAGAAAGCCTTGCAGACCTAATGAAATTATATAATATAGGCTGAGGATAGAAATATCAGGTAACTAATTTTGAAATATAACTTCGAATGTCACACTGAAAAATTATATGATCAATAAATGATGACAACATGTGTTTAGCTCATCAAAATAAGTTAAGCAGTTTTCAACTTTTTAAAAATAAATGATACAGGATTCAACTCATTTTAAGTCAGTTTAATGTAATTTAATTTTAAATGACTCAAACAAGTTAATTGTACTTAAAAGTTAACGCAGCAACCTTTTTTTATTTTATACAGTCACTGAATCGGATTTGAATGGGAAAGTCTGTTACAATTATCTAGTAATAATTAGCTCTAAAATGCCTATCTTAATTAGTACAATCATTCTCATAAATCCTTATAACAAACGATTAGATCAAATGTGTGGGAATTCTTTTGATGGTCTTGTCTTGCTTTTTAATTAAAGCTGCTTGTGCAATAGTATGTTGCTGCTCCACAGAGCTGACGTGATGACTAATCATCCTCATCGATCGGAATGTTCAGGTGTTCCAGAGTCCGCGCATGCGCTCTGCCTGTCCTGCGCATCCAGGTGTACTGAGCGACAGGCGCGCGCGTGATGAGAGCATTCACTGCTTCACTGCGGGACTGAACAGCGAGGAAAGCAGATGTCGATGCTGGAGAGGCTGGACTGGCGGGTAAGCGCGCAAATCAATTCTTTATTGCTATTGCATATTTATGCAAGGAGAAAAAAATAGGCTATTTTTAATAATCGACCTCTCGATTTAGCATTGGGTTTGTTCATTTGTGAGTAGCCTATGGTTTAAATTTGTGTAAACTGGTGCCAGAACCTCCTGCTTGCGTTTGCAGAACGTATAGCCTAAAGATATTACCAACAACTATTATTCATAATAATAATAATAACAATAACAAAATTGCTGAGCTTTTATTTTCGGGTGTAAACCTTAACCAGTTAATACATGCATTCTCTCAGTGAAGACAATAGGGATCAATTGGTCTAATTATTTAAACATCTAATTCTGTCTTATTATTTGATCAGGCGCCTTCTGCAAATTATGGAGAGAGAAAAAAAACAAGCATTAATCATAATTTCACACTTACAGTAAGAGACCGGGTTATTAATCACCCAACAATGAGCTACTATGAAAGCCTCTGTCAAAATGAAGGATTTACTAATTAAATCTATTGATTTGAGATTTTAAAAAATAAAACGACAAGATTTAACTTATTGGTTAATTTGATTTGATCATGTTAACGAATGTTAAATAACAAAAAAGACACCTGATGTAGCAGATTGTCTTCATTAATTTGATAGATCATCTTTCATCTAAATTATTTTAAAATGCTAAATATCATGTCTGAGCTGCAATGTTTTTGTGTCGCATACACATTTGTTTTGGTCACAAGTGTTAAAGTGACTAACATACACACAAACACATATAGCTTAAGTATTAGCCTATGTAACACGTTTTAAAGAAAAAAATAATTTCCGTAGATGTTTCCCTGAATTAAAATGCTTAAACTGAAATGCGCTTGAGGTTACGGGGTTTTATAAAATCATTCTGAATTATATTTAATAAAATAAGTAATGTTCAATATTTAAAATGCCCCCCCCCCCCCCGCCTGTTTCTTAATGTTACACGGTTATAATAACTCAACTTTCAGTTGCAGATAATTGTAGAATAAGTTTGCGCTACAGACGTTTATGTCACAACCATCTCCAGTTTCCGAGTTATTTCATATATTAACACTATATGTGTTAATAAACAAATGATTAAACACAGAATGTATATAATATTTATTTTTATTGTATTGTATGTGATAGCGCTTTCTCTGTTCCGCGCAGCCCAGGGCCTGTGTCGAAATTGTACATTTGAAAAGTGCTTAAATTTTTGCATTTCTTTTTTCATTTTTATTTTAAACAAGACTAATTAATTCCTTCAATTATTACGATTTTTTTTACAAAGCAATTTATATTATTTGAGATAAATTAATTCGTAAATGTCACACTTTATGTTAATTTCGGGACGGTGAGTTGTGAGCGAAAAATAAAGCACTGAATGACGCTTAGGCCTACTTACAATTATTACAATGTCATATTGATGATTTAACCTATCATTTAATTATTAAATAATTCGTAGTGATTCAGTTTTGCACCAGCGGCACAAGTGTAGAGTTTTACGCTGCAGGCTCTTTAGACTATCCAGGCCTCTATGTAAATAATAATAATAATACTAATAATGATTGTCTTATGACAACTGGCATTCCTGCATCTTAGTATTGCCTTGAGTGGAAGTTTTACTTGCGATTTCAGCAGGTTATATAAGAAGATGATTCTCCCTCGGGGTTACAGTAGTGTCTGATGTGTGTGAAAGTATCTGACAGTAACACACACTCTTCTTTCACATCAAACCCGCGCGAGAGATGCTAAACACACACAATTACTGTTAATTCACTCTTTCTTTCTTTCTTTCTTTCTTCCTTTCTTTCTTCCTTTCTTTCTTTCTTTCTTTCTTTCTTTCCTTTTTTCCTTCTTTCTTTCTATTATTATTATTATTACTATTATTATATTTCATTTATTTTCCTAAAACCATTTTAGTATTTTATGTAGCATTTTAATTCCTAATGCTATATAAACTAGGCCTATTATATTCAGAAAATAAATATTCTTTATTTTATTTTTTATTTTTAATGCATTTTCTTTACAAAGTGTATAATCAGCATATAAATTGAATGTAAAAGATTACATGAATATTTCTATGTATCTATCTATCTATCTATCTATCTATCTATCTATCTATCTATCTATCTATCTATCTATCTATCTATCTTTTTAATTCGTCAAGGGACAAACATTTTATTATTCTTATTAATGATAGTAATTATTATAATGGAGTAAATAGCATTTAGTTTCAATAATAATAATTAGTGCGTAATTATTATTATTAGTAATGCTTTGTTAGTAGACAGTGAATATCAAAACATCGCAACTTGGATAGATTTGCCCTCTGCACAGACGGATAGTTCTGTGATTGGTCCGTCGCTCTGACAGTGACCAATCAGCAGCAGGGTCTTCGCTCTGACGTAGCCAGTGCATTAGGTCACCGCCCACCTCTGGCTCTTCCAAATATAGTAGTGAGAATGAAAAGAGAGTCAGTGAGTCGAGCCTGAGTCTGAGTCCGTCAGAGTCGAGTGCTTCTTCAGCGTGTGTCTGTTTGGACCGGAACCATCCTTTCGTTGCGCACAATTAGTTGTTGTCTCGAGCCGCATGAGTTTCTCTTCATTCCTCCTCCTCCTTCAACACTGAGTTGATGCTTCACTTCTGCGCAGCGCGCGCCGGACTCTCTGGATTATATTCTAGAACACGAGCGATAATCTCCACATCTCCACACATCTGAGACTCACACGCGACAAACACAACATGCTGTGGAAATTAGCAGATAACGTGAAGTATGAGGATGACTGCGAGGTAAGAGGAAGAAGCGCTAGAATCTGGGTAAAGAGCAGGTTTTATTGGAGAATTAAGCATATGCGTTGTCTGTTTATCATTTTAAAAAATGGATTTCCAAATAACATGCAAAGTGAGCTCTGGAAAAAGTTGACTATGCACTGGTGATGGCTGGTTAGTTATGCACGAAGTTGCATTACTGTGGTAGGAAAATATGCTATTGTTTTTTAAAGCTTTTTGCAACAAAACAAATATAATTAGATATTTTAAATCTGACCTCGCGCAGATTTACAACCATGCAAAGACCAAAATGCGTTCGTTTAATAGACGTAAAAAAGATTTGACTGCATGTGTTATTTTAGTAAATTCTAAATGCATTGTAAAAATATTTATTTTTGCAATTTAGTTCCGCAGTTAATAATAGGCTACTGTAAATAACCATAGCTAATAATAATAAGGCTAATGACCTAAAAAATATGCGCAATGACATCAATAATAAATTGAATTTGAAACGCAATCATTGCACGTGGTTTTTATTTTCATCCAGATTTTACTGCATCTTTATAATGTGCTTACATAAAAAAGTGAATTTCCCCTTCCTTTCTTTTTTTATTCACAATTTTATCCAGTAGCGCATGCAGAATTGTTTTCGAATATCGGTTTTAATATGAATATGGATGAAAACTCTCAAGTGTAATTCATGTGGTCTCCATTAAGCTGTCTAGAAATGCCCGCCGCTCATTGTCATTCATGTGTCTCTGGTGACAGTAACTATCGAGCAACTTTGCCAGACAATAGGAGGCATGAAAGCACTCACGAGCTGAAAGACCAGCATGTCTGTTGTCTGTTTTACAAATGACACTGTAAAAATGTTTGGTTAGGTAACCTACAGAAAGGTTGCATATGATAACATCTAAATTAGCTGGCTAGAGTCAACGTTATGAATACATTGGGTTAAATGAACAAAGTTGCGTTTTAAGGGTCTGCATGTTTCAAGAAAACATTTATTCTGATGTTTTTGAGCTTGCATATAATATTTAGCATCTTACATAAATTAATGAACACGCAAAGACTAAAGTTCAGTTTTTACTTTGCATAAAAAATATGTATGCATGTATCCATTATTTCCAAGACCAATAATGTTAAGGAAAGCAAATAAAACATATTTATCTATTTAGATATTTTTTTTTATTACCTTAGATATGCTTTCCTTGTGAAATACATGCATTTATGCATTTGTCAGGTTTTCTCCACAGACATGCATGTCATCAGTATGTATAAATGAAGTATACTCATGTGGTGCACTTTCTATTTTAGCAGGAAAGACATGATGTTAGCAGTAATGGGAACTCGCGGTTACCTCACATCCCAGCGGTGAGCCAGCACCTCTACAGCCCCCACCGTCCCTCTCACACACAGCCAGCTCAGACTTCCAGCCCCCGTACTTCCCGCCCCATACCAGCCCCTGCCGTACTCCCAGTCCAGCGACCCGTACTCTCAACCTCGACCCGTTCAATATCAACTCACTACATCAGACCGCAGCATCGAACCAGCAGCAGTCATGGCCGGGACGGCAGGGTCAGGAGCCCATCGGGAGCCACGGGCGCGTCGGACTCGGAAGCCCCATTCTGGGCCTCGACGGGGGCTCGTCCGGGATGAGGCGGGACGGCTTCAGGAGACCGGATCTGCTGCCTCCACACATACATGGAATCGACTCCATAGGTGATAACATTGGATTGCACGATATAGGCCACGGAATGGATGATGTTCAGGTGAGTTAGTGTGATAAATGTTTATTTAATACTCTTTTTTTGTTTTGTTTTTTGGAATAAATAGATAGTGATGCATTTCCTGGTCATTTCTTGCAGCATGAAGGTGATCACAGTAGTGTAATTCCTGATCACACAGTCATCAAAAAAGGTTGGTTGCATTTTTATTTTCTAACATGAATGTATCTCTTGCGTAGTTGTAGATTTAAGATTCATATGAATGTTTGAGGGAAAGTGTATAATCTTTTTAATCACTTTCAGTGTTCCTGTGGTGTGACAAATGAGAGTTAAAATATTCCATGTAGTCTCTCAACAAATATGAGCTCATTAAAGCTGCGTACACAATAATTATAAAGAATGTGCGCGCTATTTATAATAATCGGTTACACTTTAGATTAGGGTCCAATTCTCACTATTAGCTATGACTTTTACCTCAATAATCTCCTAATTACTGCTTATTGATAATTAGTTAGGTAGTTGTTAAATTTTGGTATTGGGTGGATTAAGGGATATAGAATATGGTCATGCAGAATAATGCATTAATATGTGCTTTATAAGTATTAATAAACCGCCAATATCATAGTAATATGCATGCTAATAAGCAACTAGTTATTAGTGAGAGTTAGACCATAAACTAAAGTGTTAACAAATTATATTATTTGCAGTTTAAGATTTCACACTGCAGGTCGTTCCAAAATTATTTTTAAATGTCTTTTATTTTGTGAAATAAAACTATACTTAACCTTGATTCTTTCAAGCTAAATCATTTTGCATTTGCAATATTAGCTTTTACTATTAACCTTGACCCAGAAGTGACATGATTAAACCGTGTTAAAGACTCAAATCTCACACCTTTGCTGAAGTTGACATGGAAAAACAAAAGTGGGACTCCAGGTTTAGGTTAGGCGTAGTTGAGGTGTTCTGGTTCATACATATATCACTAATCCTTTTGGTCATGTGTTCCATTGAACTAATCTGGCATTGATCCGCGGGGCATTCTGCCACTCTTCCAGCATGAATGGAAAGCAAAAGAAAGGATTTCTCTCAAAATGGCAGACTAGCCAAAGTTGTAGATGTTGGGCAATCCTTAAAATGGTGTTTGCTCAGAGAGAGGAGGCCTAGGCCTGCTTTTTACTCTTTTGAAACAGCACTGAACACTGTCAGAACGCAACACACACACACACACACACACACACACACACACACACACACACACACACACACACACACACACACACACACACACACACACACACACACACACACACACACACACACACACACACACACACACACACACACACACACACACACACACACACACACACACGCAGAAGAAGACAAGAATCAACTGTTGTCGGGGTGTGGCTGCTTTTAAACATGCATGGGTATTTTGTTCAGTCATATGCTGTGACATGAAATCTTAAATAAGCGAAACCAAAAAACAGTTTTGAACGTCTGTTTGTTTTATGGTATCGCTAGCTGTTGAGATGAATGCTTTGAATCAATTATTTATTTGCTTCAGGATGTCACAGCAAGCGGCGAGCCAATTTAGGACTAAATAATGACATATAATGAATGCCTACATTTGATACATTACAATGTTTGTTTAATGTCTTTTAGTTTTGTTGATGCTTTTAAGGTTGTCTAAGTTGACATCTAATTTGACTAACTTCTCCAAATGCATGTGCACCACAATAGAGTTTAATTGGTCTTGCATGACCTTTGACTTAAAAAGGGTGTTTTCTCCTTCCCTTGTAACCGACCCGTTGAGAAACCCTGATTAATTCCACAAGCATGTGAAGTTTTGCTCTTTGTACTTTTGAGATTCCTGCAAAGCTGTCAAATGGAAAAAATGAGAAGAATGCGTAAACACCCATAGATGCACTAAAGACTGAAAAAACAGTATATTTTTGAGATGATTTCTTGCAGTATAATGAGGTGTTCTGGGTTGTGTGTGTTGTGGTCAGGAGTTGATTGACAGATTCTGCCATGCATTTTTGTCAGTCGGTAATTTCGATTTTCTTTCGAGTCACCAGAGTGCCTTGCTGAATTAATGTCTACGTCAATATTTTAGTCGTCATGATTATAGCATGGATGACTGTTCTGCAGTACGCTGTCCTTTTCTGCTTCATATCAACATTTATGTCACATCATAATTATCTTCATCTATACCATCTCAAGTCAAGTATATTTATATAGCGCTTTTCACAATATAGATTGTATCAAAGCAGCTTCACAGTATCAAACAAAATAACATAATGTTTGTTTCATAGTGGAAAAAAGCATCCAGGTTAGATAGGGCTGATCAATGTTGTTAATGATTGGTTCATTAATTTGAATATCTCAGCCTCCTTTGCAAATACAGATTTATTCTTATTCTCACTCTAAAGAATCTCTAAATACTGATCAAATATCTTATGCTAATGAAGCTTAACCGTGTGCTTTCTCCTTATAGTTTATAATTTATAAAAAATTAGACAAAGTCTGCAGTCAAAATCGAATCTTTGTTAATAACCCAAATGATCTGGGCTGTTATCCACAATTATTTTACTTTGTAAACACCTTTATATAAGGGTTCATTTGTTAACATTAGTTAACTACGTTAGTTGACAGTGAAAAACACTTCTAAAGCATTTATTAATCATAGTTATTTCAATGTTTACTAATACATTATTAAAATCAGTTGTATCTGTTAATGTTATTCAATGAAGCTAGCATTACAATAGATTAAGGAATACTGGAAGAAAGGTATTGTTCATTGTTAGGTAGTTAATGGTTTATCCTAATAGGACCTTATTTTGCAGTAGATTTGACCATAAAAACGAATCTGTTTATGTCTTTCTCTTCTGTATTTCTGAAGCTGTTTGGTTGACGGTACCGATATGTTTCTCATCTCCAGGTCCGGTGTCTCTGCCAAAGGGAAATGCGTTTGGAATTCCCTTTCAGAAAGAGTCTCTGCTGGGAATGGTGTCGAACCCCACCGAGGTCTTCTGCTCCGTACCCGGCCGTCTCTCTCTTCTCAGCTCCACTTCCAAGTACAAAGTAACTGTGGCCGAAGTTCAGAGACGCTTGTCTCCGCCGGAGTGTCTAAACGCATCTCTGCTCGGAGGGGTTTTACGCAGGTGAGCAGTTAGTGCACTTGTACATTCATATTTGAACATCTATTTATACTGTTGATATATTCACGTGTAAGACTGGAGCAAATAACAAAAAGATAGGTGGGTGAATATTATGAACTTCGTCCAGGTCATATTTCATCCAAAATCCATAGTGAATTAAGCTATATATATATATATATATTTATATATAGTGGTATATTTTTATACCACTGTGACATTATTTTCATAACAATAAAATTTGTATCACAAATTATCATTATCATAATGCAAAATAATGATGATGTGAAATAAAACCTTTCAATATTTATATATTATGGTAGTATAAGATATCATTTTAATTTATGCTGATTTTATTAAAAAGTATTACAATAATTTACTGTAATGCAGTGAAAAATGGCTACAGTGAAAAATAATCTAATACGAATGACACAATTGAAAATAATTGTTATAAACTCAAAAGTATGCTTATCATGAAAGTTGTCATGATGCAAAATGGTCTTAAAACAAACTACATTTTTTTTTATCTGAAAAAAATGTAATTTCTTATGTTTTGTCGTCTGATTTTGGGGAGAAATGTGTCCTTTTTGGTGAGATTCCGCATGTGCATTTGATTTGGAAATCATGGTAAACAAAAAGTTAGATTATATGTGTGTATGTAGGTTCATGTTTTATACCATCTAGCTCCATTTGTGTGCATTTAGATGAGATGTTGCTGATTTTAATTTCATTACAACAGACACAACCTATAAAAAAAGTTTAAACTTGTTCGTGCTGCCTTAAAATTTTAAGTTTAGTCAACTCAAATATCCATATTCACATTTCTCAAGTTGACTAAAATAAAATTTGAATGCAGCATGAACACTTATTTTTTTCAGTGTAATAGCATTGCCCTTTATTACTGGGAATATTTGTCTGTTCCCATGTGTCTGATGCAAACACACTGATATTGGATAAGTAGGTCATATAGCACAGGCGTTGAGAGGGGGAGGGGGAGGTGTTGGGTACTTACTCATGCCTCCTGCTAACAACCCCTTACCCCACAAGTGAAGGGTGATGCCAGGCCACAACTCTAGTCATGCATATCACAGAGGCCGAAACAGCAAGTGGGCCTTTTGTCTGCGCTTGTATGCGTTTTTGTTGCACTGCATTTTAAACACTTGAGCTGTGACATCATTTTGTTTCATGAGTCTGTTTATTCATGTGAATCTCGGTCCAAAACCTCTTTCCATATTGGCCTCTAAGTTGTATAACATAAACAAAACAAATAAAATCCATGTGTTTCACCTGCGATAATCGAGCCTTTCGCTCTTGGTTACGGCACTGCTCGCTCAGACGAGCTTTATAAACATGCCGTTAAAATGCTTTTTTTTGCTATATGCTTACATATTTTGGAAGTCAAGTCAAATGTATATATAGCGCTTTTCAAATCACATTTGCAGAGCAGCTTTACATAAATTAATCTTTATATTTTCTTAAGATCTTCATGCCTTATAGTTGCATTTTGCAGATTACAGCTGGGAGATAATAGAGTTTACAGTATACGCGAGTTATCATGTGTGCAGGTGAAGTTGGACATACTTGATATAAACAGATGTGCAGTAATATAATAAAAAGCTCAGCGATAATATAACCATGACTATAATTATAATAAATCCATCTGGGTTTCTTAGCAAACATGCACAAACGCTTGTCTGATAATGTGACCGCTAACATAGGATTGGCAGGTTTAGCAAAAGGTCACTAATGAAATTCACAAATTTCAATGTGCTAATTTTTGTTAATTTTACTACAAAGGGCAAAGTCAAAGAACGGCGGACGATCCCTGAGGGAGAAACTGGATAAAATTGGGCTGAACTTGCCGGCGGGTCGCAGAAAGGCTGCTAACGTCACTTTACTAACCGCCCTGGTGGAAGGTAAGCACTTTACTGTAAATCTGTCTATTGTCCACAAATCTGTTACTGTAAAACTAGAGTTTTGGCATGAATGACAAGAACATTAGCATATTATATTCTACAAAATCTGTTGAGGATATCATGAAGTTTTAGACAGAAAAGTGCATGTTAAATGCTGGAATAAGCTACATGATCTTTGCACAGATTTGCGGTCTGGAGGAGTCAGAAAAGTCAGAGATTTTGGCCAGTCTAAATTGACAGATTTCACAGAAAACTGTGTGATGTGCACAGACTACAATATTTGAGCTTCAGACTTTGATTCAATCCAGTTGTAGGATTTTTGATATTTTTAGTACATTTTAGAACAAATATTGTTTTCATTTGTCACGTGAAAATATAGTCACACTTGTATTGTTCACGCTTCCCAAATTGGAAATTAATCTTACTGAAAGCAAATTTTAGATATTAACCTCAAATTTGGAACAGAGCTTGATTCATGGAAAATGTATATTTCATATAGAAATTGAAAATTTTATTTTGTGTGCATTTTTAATAACAATAAATGTTATAACTTTTTTATTCAAGTTAATAATCTGCCAAGTGTCTTCTTTAAAAAGAGATCAATTTTATGTCTGTGTTCCAAAGCATTCAAGATTTATGAAATTTGGTTAATTTAATTTTCAGGTCCATGCTCAAAAAGTCAATACATGGATTATAACTGATGCATAAATATAATTTAGTACCATAAGATCCCCTAAAAATACAAAATATGAAATAAAAAACATCAAACTAAAATATATAGTTCAATCATTTCATTGAAATATATTTTTTTCTGGTCATTTTCGACCAACACGCGAACAGTAACAGAAGGCTAGAAACACGGCGCATGTTTCTGAGTGAGTTTATTGAGTTGAGAACAACGTGAAAGTCTGACGATCATCAGTCATTTAGTGCATGATGCCCAGTTGTTCTCTGCAAATATTTACAAAGTCGCCAAATGTATGTCTAGTGTATTAAAATCTGTTCAGATTCTAAAAGTTGTGTAGTTTATTTCAGCCTTAAGTTGCAATAAATCCGTCTAAATTGGTTTAAATAACCTGTGACAAAATGTAAGGGTTAATCTATCCTCCCTGTGCTAAATGCTCTGGATTAAAGTTTTATTGTAACTAACCTGTTACCAATTCACAATTCAAACTTCCATAGATCAAGTAATAATTCAAATCTTAGATTGCATGCAAAAGTCAGATATGTTATCACTACTCATGTATTGGCAGCAGAGTCTCAAGTGTGCATGTAAGCGATCTTTAATTTCTTGACATTTCATCTCCACTTTTACCTTTTGCATGAGTATAGCGAACCGATGAGTCACAGAGACATTAGTGCAAAGACCACGAGTTAACTAGCACCAGGAGCGATGCAGAATACTTTTAGCTCTCTCTTTTAATGTCACCATTCTCAGCGCTAATGGGAGCATGGGTCTGAAGCAGGAACATGACTAGAAGGCGTAGTTATTTACAGACCTTCAAAGCTGAATTAGGGCTTGTTATCACATGTTCGCTAGCCAAGAGGAGAGACTGACCTTAAAGACGACGACTGTGAATAATGTGCTAGTCTATCAATAAGAGCCTGTTGGGTCTAGGCTAGACCCTTCAGCTATAAAGCCTCATTAAAGACATGCAGTGTGACCACCACTATCCACACAAGAGAGTCTATTCATCTGAATTCATCTTAGTTTAGAGAGCAAACGAGTCCGTTTTGAGTCAGATCCAAAGCGATGGATCCGAGGGTGACTCATCGCTGTGGTTCAGTCACACGCTATACGTGAGTCACCTGATTCACATCTGATCTTGTCTACAGGTGAGGCCGTACACCTGGCGAGAGATTTTGGGTATGTCTGTGAGACAGAGTTTCCTGCAAAGGCCATCGCGGAATACCTTGGCCGACCGCACGTGGAACGCAATGAGATCAACTCTCGCAAAACCATGCTCTTGGCAGCCAAGTGAGTAACCATCCGTTTGTTCCTCCCATTTCTCATAAATCCCAACTCTTGAAGCTTTAAGGTTAGGGTGGCCAAGCCCATTTTGATGGAGCCATTAAGAATGAGTCCCTTGCTTCTCCTCCTAATCAAGCGCCTGTGAGAAAGCTTCTGAAATGTCTGCTTTGTGGTTTAATACTTTAACCGGTCATCTAATCTTTCAGGCAAATCTGTAAGGAGTTCACCGACTTGCTGACTCAGGACCGATCTCCTCTGGGAAACTCTAGGCCAGCTCCCATTCTGGAGCCAGGGATTCAAAGTTGCCTGACTCACTTCAGCCTCATTACCCACGGCTTCGGCTCTCCGGCCATCTGTGCGGCCATGACCTCGCTGCAAAACTACCTCAACGAGGCGCTCAAACAGGTGGACAAAATGTACATGGGTTCGAGCGGGGACTCCTCGCAGGCCTCGTCCGATGGCACCAACAAAGTAGATAAGATGGACAAGCACAGAAAGTGAGACTTGTTGAGTTGAGGTTGAACTGGATTGGACCATTTGAACGAAATAACCGCTTTTGTAGCGGAATTACCAGTTTTTACCAGATCTGACTCGTCGTCGTCGTCATTGTCGTCGTTGTTGTTGTTGTAGTTGTCGATTCTGTTTCCGTTCTGCTTTGTTTTCCGACATCAAACTCAAAGCCCTCTTGGTCTTCCAGCACTTTCTCCTCCACAATTACACAAAACACATTTCAATGCTTAGCCTTAGTCGAGGGAGTTGCGTATCGGGCGATCGCCTCGATGCAGACCGGCATCAGGAAGTTGTCTCTCAGAGGGGAACTGCAAAGAGGAAGTTGTTGAGTTTCCCAAAGACACCATTTCAAGAGTTATTGTGGATTTTAACAATGTTTTCTTTCGCTACCGATCTGGGAGGAGGAAGTTTGGTTTCTCTGTGTCCTCCTCCTCCTTGGTGCTGACCTCCTTATGGACTTACCAATGATGTGATTATTTTTGAGACATTATAACTTGTTCTACGCTTGACTTCATTGGACGCAGTGTTATTGTTCTTCTGTTTGTGGGAGTGTTATTAGCATGAGTGACAGTTTTGTGTGCATGGATATATATGATTTCTAAACAACCCTATATCCACCGATCAATGGATTTTTATTACACAAGAAATTTGGCTTAAATTTCCACTTTTTGAACAACTGAGAACAATTGAAAGGTTTTGATTAAGTTAAAATGATCAAATATCATACGTGTGTGTGGTGTGTGTGTGTGTGTGCGCATGTTCAGTTTTGCATCTTCCTGATGCCTTTACGTCAGACTAGAAGTTACATTTTCCATTTGTCTTTCCCCAAATGTAAATATTTTCTAATTTATGTTGTAATTTAATGGGATTTGTAAATATTGGTACAATTATGGTGTTTGGTTCCACTTTCTAAAAAGATGTGTTAAGCTTTTATAAAGGGGTTTGTTTTTTTATCATATAGTGGTTAGGCTCTGGGATCGATATTCTTTATAGATATGTGTAATATTGGTTTGAAGCTGTAGGAATAAAAACTCAACACTCTTGACTTGCATTGACCAAGACTCCCCGTTTATGACGTTGAGTTGTACACTTCACTACACTCGTGCCAGTGAGGCATGCTGAACATAGACTATTCATGTGTATAAAGATTCGTTTTTAAAATAAATGTCAGCAATGCTCACAGACTCATTAAATATCAGTCGGTGTAAAAAAAAAAAAAAAGGCGAAAGCTTTCCTCTGAGAAGACGCTCATGCTATCTGAAACACCTGTCTTACCTGGATTACTCTTCGAATGTTTGCTCGAAACAGACAGTTCCCTTCTTTTCATAACCACGCTTATCTAACAAATTGGCGTGACAGGACAACAGTAATGTGTGTGAAGTTTCCGCAGTGCTCTTTTCATATTTAAATCCTCTGCTGTGAAACTCTCAATGCGGTTTCATGAAGTGACGAGACTGTTAAGAAGAGATAACAAAGCCATAGGAGAATATTGACCCAACGCTTTTCTTTTTATTACTACTTTATTATTAATGCACCATGTGGTCGGTTGCAAAATCAATCAATGTTTTATTCATATCTTTATCCTTTTGTTTGTAAAGATAGCATGTGTTTCTCACTTTGTTTAAATTCAGATGGTTGATATGCCAATGCAACAATCACTTCTCCCGATCAAAAACATCCCCTATCCTAACTCGTTCTCACAGCAAGTCAGTTTCTTGTGTGCGGTGTGATCGCAGGTGTGTGTGTTAGTCTCCGTTGAGTGACTGACTCATGCAACTGAACTGACAGAAGAGCAAGTGTGAGCTTCTCCCCTCAGAACCTGTTGGACCAGAAGTGTGGCTTTTCCACGCACCAACAGTTGACTGTAACCGCCTGCACTTACTGGGACTCTTCTCCTGCACAAGGCTGTAAGTTGAGACACACCAGCTATGATGGTCGACTGTAGTGTTTGTGGCAGAACCTCCTCCTCGTACCTGAACGGTGTTGACCGGTGTGAAACGTGGGCGCACATCGACACTGACTCCGAAAGGTCCCGTGATGATGACACGTTTACACGGAAGCTTTACAAAACGTTTGCGACATAACTTCTTCTCTATAAGAAGCTACATCCCGAGGATACATTGTGCTTGTTTATATTGGCTGCAACCCAACTCTGAAAATGGCATGTTTGTCTTCATACGTTTTAAATTATGTTGACAAAAAGACTATCTTCATGTTAAATCCTATCACATTATATGAAGAAAAGCTGAGTGCTGTTGTCCTTGTACAAACATGCAATGTTGTTAAGGGTTTCAGAGTGATTTTAGGGAGTTGCTAAATTCTGTGTGATTACTGGGCCAGTTTAAAATCATATGATATTCTGTTTATTACTCAAGGTTTGGCGTTTAGCATTTGTTTAAATCACTTACCCAAAAAATGAACATTTGGTTATCGTTGACTTGCCCTCGTATTGTTTTAAACCGTTATGCAGTTTTGTCTTCTGTGGATAACTAAATATGAAATTTCAACAAAAAAATTTTTTTTGTCCATACCATGAAAGTCAATGGGGTCCAATGTTGTTTTCACTTTTAGTGCATGAGCAAAAAGTTGAAATATTCTTCAGAATATAATTTATTAAGTCATTCAGGCTGTTTTCATATTAAATTTAAATAAATGTGTAAGCATTTAAATCAGTCCTTACTCTTGACTAGATTTATCTTATATGTCTCTTAAAAAGATAGTTAACCAGAAATGTTGGTAAAGTTTGGTTACCCACATCTTTAAAATATCTTCTTTTGTGTTCAGTAAGAAAGAAATGTATACAGGTTTTGAACAACTTGAGGGTGTGTAAATGATGTTCTTGTTTGGTTTGAACTATCCCTTTAACCTTTTTTCATCATAATTTACATGTATTTATTAAACCAATACCTAAATAAAACAGCTCAAATGCATGAAATTTAATTAGTCAAAATAGCCACAGGGATTAGGCCTTTCTCAGAAGCTGTGTTGCTATGCTAAGCTAACATTAACGCCATCTCTTGTGTTCTGGTTTTGCATAAATTACTGTTAATATATGCAAATATCCTTATTAAGATGTGCAAAGCTTATTTGTTTAGGGCCATATCTAGGTTTCTTGCAACCCATGATTGGATGACCTATGCTAACGCAGGTCAAAGGCAATAGCGGAAAATGCTACGCTTCCGGATGACTGTGTCAGCTTTTTACAGTATATGTGCATTAAGAAAACAAATCTATTCTCAGACTAAATATCAAGCACATGCTGATTGCCGTCATACTTTTATTTCTGTCTCTCAGAGAATGTCTTCTAGATGAAACCACTATAGTAACCTGTAGTAACACATTTCTCTGCGTTTCTGAACTGTCTGTCACAGTCTGGTTTGTGTTATAGTCATTACACTGATGGAAATAGTGACTAACCGCTCTTTAAATGGTGTTTGTAAAGTCCCTCGACTCCAGTGCCTGCATGTTTTTGCATACTCCTTCAGAAAGATGTTTAAGAATATTATAATATTTAGAAGGAAATGTCGGATGTTGTCGTACACATGGGGGATGTTGTAAGAGTCAAGCCGAGTGCTTGCTGGTATGAGGAAGTCAAATAATGGGAACATAAAAGTTGACGGAGGGACGGATGTGTGTGCGTTTAACGGGGGGCAGGAACACCAGAGATTCCTGAAGAAAATGCCGGGAATGAATTTAAATTACAGACGACGAGGAATTCTTCCTGCATGTTCAGCGGGAGGAGCAGAAAGAAATACAGGCACCTGGTGTGTGTGTGTGTGTGTGTGTGTGTGTGTGTGTGTGTGTGTGTGTGTGGTGGGGGGAGGGTCATCCTTACAGAACAGTCCCCAGATTATTTTATTTTAAACTTTGCATTTGTGTTTGGACGGGACTCTCTGTTTGGGCACCAATGGAAGACTAATGGGAATTAAGAACAGCCTTGCAAATAACTAATAACTAGAGGCCGAACCCTGAAGCGATATATTTTTTCACCTTTATCACAATAATTTAGAATGAATAATTATGAACAGATCAGTAAATTATTTCTGGTAGTGTCACCGTTTTGATCTAACAGAAAATGTTCTGAAAAAAAAAACCAAACATAAAATACATACACAAAACACATATTTAGTCGTTTATTAAATTTATTTTTTAAATTTTTTGAAAATTAATGCGTTTAAAAAAATAACACAATGTGGACATACAAATTGGCTGATAACCCATTTAAAAAAAAATAAATTAGTCCTGTTAATTGAATTAATTTGTCCTGAATTAAATTAATTAAAACAATTTTAGTGTGTGTTTTTAATCAGAAAGCGTTTTACTTTTTGCGTTTTACAGATATACTTATTTATTATTTAATACTTAATGACTTATTCTTTTTTTAAGTCAATAAGTCATTTTTTAACTTGTTAATTATTACCCAATAGCACTGTTTCCTGAAACGCCCCAGAACAGTGTCGGGGGGGACAGATTTGGTACGCTATCCTGAACTGACTCTCCTCTTCATCCTTTCTTGGACTCATTCTGTGGGAATGTGATGGTCTGCCTGCGTCTCCAGTGTCAGCCACCCAAACACCCCCCTCGTCACAACACTTACCGCCAATTAGCCTGCGCTATCGCTAGCGAAGCCGCGGCCTCCTCACCCCTCCACGGCAGACAACAGATGTCCGTCTTTCTGCGGGAACCGTACAAAACAGCATGATGGCTCTTGCTTTCTCAGAAACAACCATTACCTACTTCCCTGCGCAAGAAATTACTCCACGGCTCACAAGACATATCCAGCTTAATTAAAAGCATCTGTCCCGCCTAACGAAACGCATAGTCCTGTTTATTCTCCTATAATGCACTAAACAGCGCTAATCAAAACAACCTGGCTGAATTCCCTGTCCAACATTGAAGCCATTATCAGATGCAAGGGCTCTGGGTTTTCTAAGAGGACTTTGTTCGATCTTTTCTAGCAAAAAACTAAACAAAAACCTTGGAATTGTCTGTAATTGTCTTGATGCATCAAAAACAATGCTGTAAGGATACATGTACAATAAGTCTGTTATTCAGCACGTTTTATGTCCAGTGCAAATCTTTGGATGTTTCATGTATTGTCCATTGAACTGTTGACATCAAGTTTAAAAAAACGGCTCTTCTATTGATTGGGCTGTTGATGTTAATCCTGCATGTTCAGATCCACCATATGGTTGATTCTCATGGTCCCGGGACGCTTGTTTAAGCTGGGATGCCTACAGCTCGATGTGAACCACTGTTAGTAAACCACCTGTCATTGATGCTGCATGTTGATGCTTCATTTTGATCATCACTGTGACTCCCACTTGTAAAATGTAAGTGTCATCATGATCCAGTGACATTTTATACATGTTTAGGACACATTTAATTGGTCAAAAGTGACCGTAAAGACTTAAAACCGTAAAGATTTTTTTTAAAAAATAAACACTGTTCTTTTAACATTTCTATTCATCAAAATCCTGGAAAAAAAAATTGAAGAAAAGCTTTTAAAAAAAATGTTCATGATCAGCAAATCATCATATTAGAATGATTGTAATGATGCTGAAAATTCAGCTTTGATCACAGGAATACATTACATCTTACAATATATTCACATAGAAAAGTTATTTTAAATTGTAATAATATTTCACAATATTACTGTATTTTTTATTATTTATTTTTTATCAAATAAATGCAGTCTTGGTGAACAGAAGAAACTTCTTTCAATCTTACTGCCGTCAAACTTTTGAACAAACTTTAGTGTTTTAAGTTTTCGAGAAAAAAAGTTTCGAGTAGACTTTCTGAAGAACGGTATTGAGGCGTTTTAAGGGGGGTATGGGAAAATCTTGGAAAATCTTTTCTGAAAGGATACAGTGGTGTGATGTGTTGGGTCAGATCATGGCCGAGACGTCACATTTCAGGAATTCCACTCGGCGCAGCCCGTTATCAGCTGTCAATCAAAGTTAACCACACCCTTATTTTTCATACATTTTATATCTAAATACGATCTAAACTAACGAGTTAGAAAAAAAATTCACCCCCTCACAGTTGTCAGGCACTCAGAACCTATCGAGAAATACAATAAAAGTCCATGGGACCAACCTGTAAAAACATGAGTTTATGCTGTGAAAATGGACATTTTAACATGGGGGTCTATGGACATTTGCTCCTTTTGGAACCGGCCCCTAGCGGATATTACATGTATTGCAGTTTTTCACACTTCCAGGTAAGCTTCATTTTTCAAATTAGAATGCTTGCCCTATGGTTTGGCTTCAGAAGTACGGTGAATACCGGACCGTTCCGGAATTGGGAGCTTTGTCCCGGCTCCCACCAGATGTAATCTGTGTCCCTTTCTTGAAATTACAATACCACAATAAGAAATATAATACTAAAAAAATGCGATTGCCGTTTAAAAATCCATTTGTGCAGCCGTTGTGGCAAGAGTGGGAAAATAATCAACCAACGCATTCGTAAAGAGGGACGACCTCATCAAAACTCACAGCCAGGACAACTAAAACATACCAGTTCAAGATGCACTGAATCCGGTAAAAACACATTTGTTGTTTGGATAGTCTACTAAAGGAATATAAACTAGTCGCTACTAAAATTTATTTTAGTAAAAATTTGACATTGGTACCATGGGGAAAAACGGCCATTCAAATATTTTTAATATCTCATAATTTGGCAGCAGGTTTATTAGGCTACTGTCACTTTAAGACCTGACACACGGATCCATTACACTGTTACACATGCGTTTTCTTTCTCAACTGTTTACATTCACTTAAAACATAACTGACTGCATTTACGTGAATACTCGCGAAGACCTGAATTTTGACATTGTTTTGTGTGTATTTGACTGTTTAAGTGCATTAAGCAGCGAAAAAGAACTCAATTTAGTACTGAGAGGCGGCTTTATGTGCCGCACTTTGGGTGTCGGCATAAAAATCTGCAAGAATTAGTAAAATTACAATATGAGCAATCCCTCGCTAAAATTCAAGCCCTATAAACACCAACAATATTCACCCAGAGCAAATTGAACTAAAGTGAGCGAGGAGAGGCGGTTTATGTCACTCGCTGTCAACACTGCTGAAATCACTGCGAGTTTTCGGGTGTTCATGACGTTAAGTAAACTGTTTAGTAAACTGAATAGATCCAGTAGAGTAAAATTATCACTCGAAAATGGGCAAATTGAGTGCCAGTCACAGATCCGGTCACAGTTAACAAAGCTTATCGACGATTTAAAACATTATCATTCAACATAATGACAAATAGGCTTTCCAATTAATGTAAATCAGTCAGTCATATTTATTTATAAAGCACATTTAAAAACAACAGCTGTTGGCCAAAGTGTAGACAGGTACATAAACATAAAACACACAAATAAACAATACACTATAGCCATTTATGACCATAGGCAACAGTAATAAGTGGGTTTTAAGCAGTGATTTAAAATCAATATGTTGGTGCAGTCTTTATGTAAAATGGCTGAAAAGGCACGATCACCTTTCAGTTTAAACGTGACCGTGGAACAGTCAGCTGTAGATTGCTTTTTCTAAAAGCATTTTGGTGGGATGAACAGAAACAATAGTTTTTTTGAACTCAATACGATGTTTAACTGCAGCTAATGGAGAGAGAACAATACTGGCGAAATATGTTCGCTTTCCTTGTTCCTGTCAACTTGCAGCATTTTGAACTAGTTGAAGACGTGACAAAAGGGACTGAGAGACACCCAGGTATAATGCATTGCATAGTCTAATCTTGAGGAAATAAAAGCATGTATCACAGATTCCATATCTCTAGGTGATAAAAATGACTTAATTTTAGCAAATAAATAAATATTTCCATACAGTAGTAAATGTATCTTTCTCACACGTCATGCACCGTCCCGCAAAATCTGTCCAGTAACTGCAACAGAGCAGTGACCAGTCCAGGTGATCACCCGAATCTTATTGGTCCAGTGATGTCATGTGGATTATCGTGGTTTTTCAAGCGTTTTCAACACGCATTCATTCCATCATACGGATTCACAGAGATGGATTATATTCCTAAAATCTTCCTTTGTGTTCATCTGAAGAAAGAATGTCACACACCTTTGGGCCGGCATGTGATTTTTTTTTTACTTTTGTTACTGCATTTTCATTCAGAAACCCTGTTAAAATCTTGCGTAGCTAATAACTGTTTATTATGTTGCAGACCCCCCTCCAACACTTTGTTTGGTCTTTCCGTGGGGAGAATCTTTCAATAGGCCGTCCAGACCCTCCCAAACACTCCCATACACACACCCTTCTCATCCCAGCATGGGCTGAAGTATTCCTCCATTTTGATTTGACCCATCGTGACACCGATAACATGATCCTCTCTATATAACCATCTCAGCCCTTTTCATTTTCCACATGAGCATGAAGAGGCTTCAAGGTAAAATGATTAAACCAAACGGGTTGTTAAAGAGCATAATTACACCATTATCAACATTATTCTCCAGCATCATCATCAATCGAGGTTCACATCATGCAGTGTTAGACAATGGCATGTTCACTGTATGAATCTAATCAGTTCATGTCTTTGTGCCTTTTATTCATGGCAGACTGATTCAGATTCAGATTTTATTTGTCAGGTTGCTCTTGCATTGCTTAGAAAATGTTCTTAGACTCATTAAAAATATCAATTTTTATGTTATTAAGATTACGGAACAGGAATTATCTCAAATTGAAATGTGTGGGCCATTGATTGCACAGTTTCTACGGCAGAAACTGATCAAACTGATGAGATATTTTCTTATATTGAGATCTTATACTGATAAATGACTGTACGTGTCTTCATGCATATCTATCTCAGATCAATTTAGCCAGGATGAATTTCACCAGAACTTGTCAGTTAACACATGGCAAAGCTCCCGCTCAGGAAGACACAGGTGTAATTCGGGTCGGTTGTGCTGGACAAACACATTGTGGTTTATTTACAGTAACAGCAACAGATGTGCAAGTGCAACCGCTAACAGTGTCTTCATATTGAACGTTATGAATAATGAAACGCTAATGAATAATCCTGCCTAAATATACTGTAACATGGAAGTTCCCATTCAAGGCTGTTTGTCTTTCTTCTGCTGAGATTATGCCTGGCAAACGTCTGTCATGCAATACGATGACATCTGCAAAGTTTGGCTTTTATTTAGGCTTTCTTTGAAGATTATGATCTGAAACGTACAGAAGCTCTGCTTCAAAACTTCATTATTGCACACACTGACATGAAGGATCGTCCAATATGTTGCCATCAGTGTCTTCTAAAATCTGATTGCATTGCAGGATCACGATTCATTTTCAGAGAAATGCTTTGCAACAATCTCAGTGAATATGTTCATCCAAGATGGAGGAAGGTCTTGAAGAAATATTGGCATACTTATTTTTAATTCCATGCAGCAAATAGATGCATGAAAACAAGTAGATTAAAAAAGGTTGATGAAATCTTTTCCAGCTTTGTGCAATATGCATCACATGGTCAGTGATGGACTAGATGCTCATATTTTCTTATTTAAGTTAAAATGTCAGATGATGAGCAGTTATACACTTTATTTATTTTTTTACTCCAGTCTTCAGTGTCACATGATCCTTCAGAATTCATTCTAATATACATTTGCTGCTCAAGAAACATTTTTATCATTGTTGAAAACAGTTGTGCTGCTTCTTATTTTCTTGGGCACTGTGATACACCACAATTTAAACGTTTGGGGTAAGTTCTTTAAAAAAAAATAGATTTAATACTTTCTATTCAAGTAAAGACACTTATAATGTTATAAATGAATCCTATTTTAAATACATTTTATTTTGAACTTTCTATTCATCAAAGAATACTGGAAAAATAATCACAGTTTCCACAAAAATATTAAGGAGGAAAAACTTCAACACTGATGATAATTAGAACCATATTAATAATTAAGCACCAATAATAATTGGGCTCTAAACTATCATATTATACTGATTTCTGAAGGATCATGTGACACTAAAGACTGGAGTAATGATGCTGAAAATTCAGCTTTGAGTTATTTTAAACTGTAATATTTTTTTCACAATATTACTGATTTAACTGCATTTTTAATCAAATAAATGCATCCTTGATGAGTAGAAAAAATATATATATTTAATCTTAATGATTCCGAGACATTCAGCTTTCGTGAAACAGTCGAATATCCAGATGTGTGTCAAGTTGACCTGGAGATTACTGAGCTAACTCACTAAGCCAGGTACAAGGAATCAGATCCCGAAGTAAGCAGCGTGTGGAAGGCTGTTGTGGAAACTATGAGAGAAAGAAAGAGAGAGATTAAAAAAGACAAAGAGAGCGAGGCACAGCGCCTAAAGGCGTAGACCAGTCTTTATGGTTCAGCGAAAGGTAAAACTCATTACTCGTTCTGCCATCTCCAACCAGCTGTCTTACATGGCTAAAAAAAAGGTCTTGAGGCCTTCCGTCTTCATACTGATAACACACAAATGTGGGACAGTGATATAAAGCAGAATAAACTCAAATTAGCATGTGCATGATAGGAACCGCTTACAGTTCAATGTCAACACAAATTCAGGTTCATTGATAAATTTCCAGTTTCCAGATGAAAAGTTTATTGCTTTAACTGTTTCTCTTTCTTATATTTCACAACACGTTTTTAAAGAAACATTAAGATGTTTCACCTAAAATACCCAAAAAAAATCTTTAAAGAAAAAAAAATGGAGATAAAAATGTTTTTTGTTTCTGTTTTTTGAAATGCAGCAAAAGTTAGAGCTACTGTATAAAACTGGACCAATATTTAACATCTGATCTTTGAGGTATGTTTGAGAAAGTATTGCAAACTTTTCTGAAACTCGAGAGAAGACGTGATTTTTTTCTCCTTTTTGTGAAAAAAATTGTAAGTCTCCATTTGTTCTCCAAATGGGAAACACAATTGAGATGATACTTATGTGATTATGACAAAATTTCTCCAATTTTTCCATAATTCTCATTCATTCATGTCAGTGCAGAGCATCGCGTAAAATCCATTCATTTCCCATAACACTTTCTAATGGGAAGCGTTGAAGTTTCCTCAGAGAACCGCACCGTTTAAATGCACTCATGTGAATACCAAAATTAGCAGTGACTTAAAAGTTGGGCGCTTTTACTTCAAGCTCTCACAATAAACAAAAACAACAAATAACCACTAAAAAATGTCATCTGGTGCAGTAAACATGCCACACTTTGTCTAAAACCTGGAATGAATCTTTCAGACATTAAGTGTTTCCAGTCTAGGGTGAATCATGGCTCAACCACACTCATTTCCTGTATGTGTTTATCTGGGGGGTGTGTTCGCTGTCCGGGCTTGTTTTTAGGGCAAAACTGGAGAGAAAGAGGGAGGATGACTGGAGCTGTAGTAACTGAAGGGATAAAAAAAAAAGAAACCAATCACAGAGCTTACAGAATGGAATAATCCACACATAAATGAAAATTCCATCATCAATTACATCAATGGAATGTGGAATGTTGGTTGCACCTTATTTCAATGGTCCAATTTACACATTATATAACTATAAGTAACGTTACACCTACATGTCAACTAACTATCATTAGTAGACTATTATAATATCTGCTAACACTTTATTTTGATGCTTCCCAACAGACATCCTAACTTTGCAACTATGTCGAAACTTATTCTAACAGGTTACTCTTTATTTTGATGGTCCACTTAATATATCCTACAAACTTTGCAATTATTTACAATGTCATTTGCATGCAAACTTTATTGTTTTGGTTCAGGGGTGCGTTTCCCAAAAGCAACTTTGTTGGTTGCAATGCAATTTCCCAATGCCAACCAACTAACAGGTTAGCAACTATGCTTTTGGGAAATGCACCCCAGGTTAGTAGAATAGTGTACTTGCAAAATTACTTACAGTCAGTAGAATGTCTGTTGGGGAGCAACAAATTAGCAAATTAACTTCATATTATTAAGAAGTCTATTAATACTCTAATGATTGCAAGTTGACATGTAGTTGCAAAGTTACTTATAGTTAGTAGAATAACTATGTTGCCAAAAATCACGTATGGCAAAGTAACTCATTTGACATTCAGAGTAAATTATTAAATGACAGAACTCTATTTTGGGGTGAACTGTATTAAAATGTTTTCAGAATGTTCTGGCTAGAAT
>CM070828.1:39852957-39855457 GCA_036326025.1 Chrosomus eos
TGGGATTATACACATTTGTTGCATTGTTACGCAGGTTTGTACCAGGAAGTGAGGCTGGACTTACTGACACCTTTCGGGAGTTCAGAATCGATTCTTTCTTTTAAGAGACAATAACTTTATTTGTCGTGCACTTTGATATTTAAAACTTTGCAGACATTTTACATTCACAAACAGCTATTACACACGGCATGAAAGGTAATATTCGAAAAGGCATAATATGGGCACTTTAAGGCATCATGTAACACAGTCTCATCCCAAGAAGTCATATATTGACGTCTTGGGACGTCTTTTGACCATACGTCAATATCCGCCTTTTTAGGGTACCCTTAAACGTCGGTTAGATGACGATCCTGGGACGTCATACAACTGACGCTTTACCCTTAACGTCAGTAGGTGACGGGGTAGGTTTAGGGGTAGGTTTAGGTCTGGGGTAGAGTTAGGATCCGATAACGTCATCTAACCAACGTTTAAGGGTACCCTAAAAAGGCGGATATTGACGTATGGTCAAAAGACGTCCGACTTTTCCAAAAATGTACTTAATTATCCTGCCTAGGATTTTATTTTAATAAAATTTAAGCCGATGTCCACATGCTTTCCTTACGCATGGAATTACGCTTGTGCATTCCTTAATCCTAAGGTAATTATCACAATTAAATAGATTTTTTTTTAAATATATATATGTATATATATATTAAAGGGGAACTTGGCAACTCTTGCCATTTCTTCACTGATTTTCTCTTTTGTTGTGCATGTTTTCTCAGCGAGCTCCCCCTACAGCTGTGTTTATTTCACAACACTGTCGTAAATAAACTCACTTGCTGCCTTCTCCTCCCCCTTTCTCCCGCTGCTCATGTGCATTTGTTATTATCGGAGACGGCCTGAACAACACCAATATCTGAGAATATTTTGTACAACTGCTGAAAAGACTCTTGTATGTTTATCAGAGCTGCTAGGGCAACTTGAATATCTGACATGTTGGTTGCTATTTTCCTGTACTGGCCCATGCCTGTGACGTAAACGCGTACGCGACGAGAGCCACCGTAAGCAGATTTGCGTTTTTTACCGTTTAGACGGGAACGTGACTGTGGAGCGTTTTTAAGATTTCCACTCTGGAAGGTGGTTTCACTTTTTTGCGTTTTTAAGCCCCCAAAACGCCGTCGCCGTGTAAACGAAAGGCACATCCGATAAAATATTTTTACCTTTTCACCCGAAATCGTTCTCATGTAAACAGGGCCTAAAATAGTTGCCAAGTTCCCCTTTAAATCTCACGGCTTCATCGTTTTTTACTGAGAAGATTTTTGCCACGTGGATGATAAAACATGCGGTAACTGCATTGCACCGCCATGAAAACCTCCCACATCACCCTAGTATTGATGCAATATAGTTTTGTATGTGCAAAAAAAATCAGAAAATGTAAAAATGGAGTTCTCACATGATTATGTTTATGTCTTGTGAAGCAGCAGAAGAATGCAGCCGTGAGAGAGTTCCAGTCTCAACGTGTCAAGCTGTGACATGTTTAGCTGAATTCACACAGTACATGTAATAAGGCGAGAAGTGTAACCCTTTACAGGCAGCAAGAGAAGAAAAGCCCTTAATTCCACTTAATCAACTGAAAGGATTTACAGAACGAGAGAATACAAATGTTACCGGATGTTTCCAAAATAAGAAGCATTAGGTGAGATGTTAATCAAGGGCAGAAGATTTTACAAACACTCTGAAATGAAACAGGCCACTTCTTGGGGTTTTCCCCACTTGTTCTTTCTTTTTCTTTTTCCTCTCCCGTCATGGTCTGTTGTATTTATTTATGGTTAGTTAGTAAGTAAAGGCTCACTTCATAAACTCAAATGCACTCATTGACCTCTTAATGTTAGACTTCTATGCAACAAAACTAGGCTTAATTTCAGATAAAGACTTGTGCAGAAAGATTGATGTTATCTAGAGGTAAAAAGACTTTTATAATCAGGTCAAAACAAGACAAGATATTTAGGCTTAGTAATGATTCAACCCAGATTGACGAAACATTATAGGACTATGTGATCTGCTTTCGATTCTGCCTCTGTATTCACAAAGTTTTGGGTCTCGTTCACACTGATTCATTCACTGCATGCTGCCAGTCTCTATGTTTATTCTGGTGAAACTAATGCTAATGTATTGGTGGGATGCTAAACCATATCTAGAGTTGTTCAACTTTGCATGCTTTTTATGTTTAGAGGTTTGAATTTTATTAGTTCAACTTTCCCACTTTTTGTTTTACGAAGGTCACATTAAAACATTTTGTCTTTATTTTTGCTATTTATACTTGAGGGAATCAGACATTTTACACAAAATATTGAAATGCATATATAAAATAATTTTAAAAAATCAGATTTTATGGTGGATTCACAGATATTAAGATTAAGATATATTCATCCCCATTTTCAATATTAAAATTGTAAATCCACCATAAAAATATGAATCAGTATATTTTTATGTAATAATAATGCAATAATAATGTTATAGG
>CM070828.1:39860457-39895457 GCA_036326025.1 Chrosomus eos
TGTAGTTGACTATGCCATCACTGACATGGACCCATCCTCCTTCAATGCATTCACTGTCAAACAGCAAACTCCGCTTTCTGACCATAACCAAACTAACATCTATATCAAAACACATCACACACCAGAACAAAACAGACTGGAAACCTGCCGAATGTCTCGGGTCCAGCAGAGGTACAGATGGGCTCCGGACATCGCAGATAAATTTGTCCAAGCCCTCAGTTCTGAAGAACTAAAAAATCTAATAAATACATTTATTAATAAGAAATTCGAAACAACTAAAGATGGTGTTAATTCGGCTACAAATGAAATCAATTACATATTTAAAAAAGCAGCACAGAAAAGTGAATTGAAAAAGAAAGGCAAAAAATACACTAAAAATACCCCAAAAGATGAAAAATGGTTTGACTCAGACTGCAAAACATTAAGAAACCAACTTAGAAAATTATCAAATCTGAAACATAAAGAACCAAACAACACTGACATAAGAACTGAATACTGTTCAAAACTAAAAATATATAAAGACACAATTAGAGTGAAGAAGCAACACCATCTGACCAAAAGTATACAAGAATTAGAAAATTCAATAAATCATAATCAGTTCTGGGATATGTGGAATAATCTGAACACGGCAAAACCACAAGACCTACCAATACAAGATGGAGAAATCTGGACAAATCATTTTGAAAACTTATATAAAGAAATCCCACCAAAACAACTCAATGACAATTATAATCTGGTCAAACAAAACCAACAAACTTTTGAAGAGACAATTAAAAATAATCAAAATCCACTTGACTTCCCAATTACACATGAAGAATTGACAAACAAACTCAAAAGCCAGAAAGGTAATAAATCTTGTGGTCCTGACAGTATTCTGGGTGAGATGCTGAAACACAGCACACCGGAGCTGCAGGCGGCCCTGCTCAAACTATTCAACATCGTACTCACTTCAGGCTGTTTTCCTGACATCTGGAGCCAAGGACTTATCACCCCAATTCACAAGAGTGGAAACAAATTGGACCCTAATAATTTCAGAGGCATTTGTGTGAGCAGTAATCTGGGGAAGTTATTTAGCAGTATTTTAAACAATAGAATTGTAAGCTTCCTTAACGAACACAATGTCCTGAGCTCGAGTCAGATTGGCTTCGTCCCAAATCACAGAACTACCGACCACATTTACACCCTACACACCCTAATCGATAAACACGTAAAACAGACCAAAAACGGAAAAATATTTGCATGCTTTGTCGACTTCAAAAAAGCATTTGATTCTATTTGGCACAACGGATTATATTATAAACTTTTACAAAGTGGTGTAGGGGGTAAAGTCTATGACATTATAAAATCAATGTATTCGAACAACAAATGTGCAATACGAATTGGCAACAAACATACAGAATTCTTCACCCAGAAAAGAGGAGTGCGGCAGGGCTGTAGCCTGAGTCCAACGCTGTTCAACATCTACATTAATGAACTAGCGGTGCAGTTGGAGCAGTCTACAGGCCCTGGACTCACTCTACAGGACAGGAGCATCAAACTCCTGCTGTACGCAGACGACCTGGTGCTGCTCTCACCCACTGCACAGGGACTACAGCAGCACCTGGACCTGCTGCACAACTACTGCCAGAACTGGGCCCTGGCAGTCAACCTCACAAAGACCAACATTATGGTCTTCCAGAAGAAGCCCAGATGTCAGGAACACAGATACCAGTTCAGTCTAGGCAGCACCGGCCTAGAGCACACGATGCAGTACACTTACCTCGGCCTGGTCATCACTGCATCGGGGAGTTTCAGTGTGGCAGTGAATGCTCTCAAAGATAAAGCTCGAAGAGCTCTCTACGCCATTAAGAAGAAATTCCAAAACACTGATTTACCAATTCCAATCTGGTGTAAAATCTTTGATAGTGTAATCCAGCCCATTGCGCTGTATGGAAGTGAGGTTTGGGGTCCACTCAGTGATCAGAGCTACACTAGATGGGACAGACATCCAACAGAAGCCCTACACACAGAATTCTGCAAGATGATACTAAAATTACAAAGGAAAACACCCAATAATGCGTGTAGGGCAGAATTAGGCCGATTCCCATTGATTATTAATATGCAAAAAAGATCCCTCAAATTCTGGATGCATCTAAAATCAAGTCCCACAGAATCGCTACATTTTAAAGCACTACAAACCCAAGAACTGAACCCCGAAAAGAGTCTCCTCAGCCAGCTGGTCCTGAGACTCACTAACCCAACTAACCTAACTAACCCTAACCAGTCTCAGACCAGCACTGCTCCTCACACACACATCAGAATAAACCAAATTACCAAACAGTCTAAAAATACATATTTGGAACATTGGGATCAGGAAACCAAAACACAAAGTAAATTACAATTCTATCGAAATCTGAAATCAAATTATGAATTGGAAGAATATCTCCAGAGTGTGAGAGACACAAAGCAGAGACGGATCCTGAGCAAGTACAGGCTGAGTGAACATAACCTAGCCATCGAGACCGGCAGACACCGGAAGAGCTGGTTACCCCGAGAGCAGAGGGTGTGTGTTCAGTGTAGGACAGGAGAGATCGAGACAGAAACACACTTTCTCCTTCACTGTCACAAATACAGCTCAGTCAGAGACCTCTACTTCAATATTAAACTCAGTCACTTAATACAAAACTTTACAGCCATGACTGAAGTAGAGCAGATACAGATCCTACTAGGAGAGGGACAGACTGCAACACTCGCTGCCAGATACGTGTATGCGTGCCACAGCCTGAGAGACAGCAGGTGAACGTGTGTGTGTGTGTGTGTGTGTGTGTGTGTGTGTGTGTGTGTGTGTGTGTGTGTGTGTGTGTCTGACCTCAGTGTGTTTACCTACTGCCCACCACAGTGACCTCAGTAATGTGTGTGTATGTATGTTAAAACACTGTGGTATCGAATGTTCACAGATAATCTAATCTGCTACACTGTTAATTTGTACAATAGATTTAATTTGTACATTTAAATTTAAGTTATGTTATAATATGTTATTATTTTATTATTTCTGATGTCTTTATAATTATTATATGTGTTCCAAGCTTTGGCAATATTGTAATATGTACAGTCATGCCAATAAAGCAATTTGAATAATTGAATTGAATTGAATGAGATGAGAAGAGAGAGAGAGAGAGAGAGAGAGAGAGAGAGAGAGAGAGAGGAGAGAGGAGGAGAGAGAGAGAGAGAGAGAGAGAGAGAGAGGAAGAGAGAGAGAAAGAGAGAGAGAGAGAGGAGAGAGAGAGAGAGGAGAGGGAGAGGAGAGAGAGAGGAGAGAGAGAGAGGAGAGAGAGGAGAGAGAGAGAGAGAGAGAGGGAAGAGAGAGAGAGAGAGAGAGAGAGAGAGAGAGAGAGAGGAAGAGAGAGAGAGAAGAGAGAGAGAGAGAGAGAGAGAGAGAGAGAGAGAGAGAGAGAGAGAGAGGAGAGAGAGAGAGAGAGAGAGAGAGAGAGAGAGAGAGAGAGAGAGAGAGAGAGAGTAAATGGCAAAAATGTCTTTTACAGTGCGGAAGTGTTTTTTGCCATGGATGATTTTGTCTCCACCCCTTTATGTCACCAAAAACAACAGTATTTTGTCTTGTGGCATTGGCATATTTTTCGTGTCAAGCATAAACAAGTAAAAAATTGAGACAAATTGACTTCCACATACTACCGGTCAAAGGTTTGGGGTTGGTAAGATTTTTTTAAAGAATTTTTTGTTTTTGAAAGGGGCGTATGCTCACCAACACACTTATTTGATCAACAATACATTTTCTGTTTTAATGCATTTTAAAGTGTAATTTATTCCTGTGATCAAAGCTGAATTTTCAGCATCATTACTCCAGTCTTCAGTGTCACATGATCCTTCAGAAATCACTATAATATGATGATTTGATGCTCAAGAAACATTTGATTATTATCAATGTTGAAAACAGTTTTGCCACTTTTTTTTTTCAGGATTCTTTGATGAATAGAAAGTTAAAAAGAAAAGCTTTTATTTGAAAAATAAATATTTTGCACCATTATTTATAAAACAATTATATATATATATATATATATATATATATATATATATATATATATATATATATATATATATATATATATCGCAACATTTTATATATATATATATATATATATATATATAATATATATATATATATATATATATATATATATATATATATATATATATATATATATATATATATATATATATGCGTGTGTGTGGTTTGTGTGTGTGTTTGTGTTTAATAATTATAAAATCTTTACTTTCAATTTTATCAATTTAATATCTTCTTGCTGAATAAAAGTGCATTTCTTAAAAAGAAAAAGAAATAGTTCGGGAAGTTCCAACAAGTGAACATGCACTTTATATGAATTACAATATGTGGCATATTACCGTAACACTTTACACCCATATAGACCCCTTTCACATTTCTGGGGTTATTAGAGCTGAAGTCATCATATTAATTGGGTGAATTATAAAAAATATATTTTTCTGCCCATTTGCTCCAATAGCAAAAGAAATAAATCGATAGCTTTTCTAACTTTATAAAAGATGAAAAAAATATATATTGAGGAATGATTATGTTGGTCAGAAGAGAGAAAGATGGCAAATTTGCAGTCACTTCATTAACAATTTTTCTGAAATGTAAAGGTAATATGCATTTATATTTTTAAAAATGAAAATATAATGTTGATGTCAAGGGTGAAAAGGGTCTGTTGTTCTCCCACCACCGTTTTTTTTGAAACCACCCCTGGCAAAGCTCTGAAGAGGTTGGCGAGAGGAAGAGAGGAAGAGAGGAAGATGGATGCAGACAACAGTGTTGGCGTGTCCTGAGGGCAGGTGTCCGGCGCGAGCGAGGACTGGCATCACGAGACCCGAGGGCGTCAGAGACGAGTGTTAGAGCTTCTGGAGGTGGAGAACACAACCTGCAGCTCTCATCTGAAGATCTCATCTGAAGATCTCCTCTGAAGAACAGCTCTCTGAGATCTCATCTGACACGCCAGGCTTCTCAAGGCTGATACACACACACACACACACACAGAAGGAAACCATCACATCTTGTCTGTACAAGCACACACACACGTGGATATAGCACACACATTCAGCTGCACAAGATTCTCATTATTTAGATGAACATAAACTGTGACACCGAGGAGCATGTCTTTATTCCTCATGCACCGTATGCATGTCTGAAGGCACGAGGCCTGTGGTGCAGCGCTTCCTTACACTGATCAAATCATATTAAACACAATCAGATCATCTCAGAATATCTGCATGATGATGATGCTCATGTTTGGAGATCTTGTGCTTTATCTGCACGCTTGTCATCGGGGAATATGGGTTTGTCAATATACAGAGACCTGGCTGATAAAATGGCAATACATATTTATAAAACAATTTGATAGTAATTTGTATTTTGAACAGTATTTCTGTTTATAAAATACAAAGAAATTAAATTATCTATATCCACATCATAATATTTTGCTGCTGATATTCATACTAGTAGTCATATTTTAAATGAGCTTTTATTTATTTCAGTTTATTTTAAGTTTTGGTAATTGTATGTGTTTTGTCATTTTTTGTAGTTTTAAATACATATTTATATTAAGTTTTTTTTTTCAGTAAACTTTTTCATGTTTAAATGTTACATCTAACATTGTATTTTATTTCAATGAAAGAAATGTTAATAGTTTTAGTTTAAGTTAATGATACTACTGTGGTCTAATACTAAACTCACACACATCCACACTAGAGCGGACAGCACTGAATGTGTGTTTGTGTGTAGATCTCTCACAGTATTAACTGCAGTGTTTGAGTGGCACAATGCATATGGTCAGACACAAGCGGTCACAGGCTTCAGTTCTCATCAGTTTGGTGGACAGAAGAATATATTTCAGCATGATAGAGACTGGAGGGAATGTCCTGCTGCAAATACTATCTGAGAGGGGCTTACATACTTATACTATACAGTATCACTATATTAATCACTTTAGTGGTTTTTATTTTATTTAAAAATTGCAAAAATAATTCTAAAGTATGGCCCTATTTTGACTGCTGTGTGTGTGTGTGTGTGTGTGTGTGTGTGAGAGTGAGAGAGACTGTGTGTGTGTGTGTGTGTGTGTGTGTGTGTGTGTGTGTGTGTGTGTGTGTGTGTGTGTGTGTGTGTGTGTGTGTGTGTGTGTGTGTGTGTTTGTGAGAGAGAGAAATCAAGCAATTAGAATCAGTTCTTATTCTTAGTGTAATTGTTTCACAGTATTGATGGATTCGTAATGCTGTTTTTTTTCCTTCTCTCAGTTTGCACCTAAAAATTGTCCATCTAAATTTGTTTTATATTCAGCACGTTTCTTGTGATCATTTGCAGTTTATTCTTTAGAAATATTTTTCAATGAAATAGAAACGGCCTGACAACCACTCACAGAGATTATTGCACAGGCAAATATTATTCAGTGTTCTTAGGAGAATGTAAAAATGCAGTTGTAACTTCTCTGTTGTACAAGCCAGTTTGAGATAATGCTGATGTCAGAGAGTTGGAGAGAGACGAGTTTAAACACGCAGGGATTTACTGGAGGTAAAGTGACAGAATGGAACACACACACACACACACACACACACACACACACACACACACACACACACACACACACACACACACACACACACACACACACACACACACACACACACACACACACACACACACACACACACACACACACACACACACACACACACACACACACACACACACACACACACACACACACACACACACACACACACACACCTTTTTTGATTTATTGCATGAAGTCTGTGTTGGTTTCTTTACTCAGTGCGGACTAGTTTATTTAGTCTATTTTTACTTTCTCATAATCATATGTATCTTTTGCAGTACAGAGCATGGATTGATTGCATTTTAAAGAGACCAAGGAAGGAAATGTCATATAACTGAATCTCATAGACATAGATACATTAGAAAGTCTCAGCGCTTGCTCGGGATCCCGAACTGGGTGTTAAATAACACAAGTAACACAAATGAACTTCTGTTACAGACATGCAAGTGTAACTGCTTATATTTATATAATGATTATGTTGTTTGTTATACTAATATTGATATAGGGAGACTTAAAGTACAGGTTTAAAAAAGACCGTCTTAAAGCCCATAGTCTTTTCTCCTCTGTTGTGACGTATAGCCCAGTGAAACTGCTGCTCGAACAAGAACAAATGTAGAACAAGATGTAATGTAGGGCGGGGCTTGAATTTGTTCGAGGGGAATTGATTGGATGGTTGTGGTTTGCTATTGGTGGATCTCAAGTGAGTGACAGGTTGCCACGCCCTCGTCATCAGAGATGAGAAGAGATGAGAAGAGAAGAAATGAGAAGAGATGAGAAGAAATGAGAAGAGAAGAGATGAGAAGAGATGAGAAGAGATGAGACAAAATGAGAAAAGATGAGAAGAGATGAGATGAGAAGAGATGAGAAAAAATGAGAAGAGATGAGAAGAGAAGAAATGAGAAGAAATGAGATGAGAAGAGATGAGAAGAGAAGAGATGAGAAGAAAAGAGAAGAGATGAGAAGAGATGAGAAGAGAAGAGAAGAGAAGAGAAGAGATGAGAAGAGATGAGAAGAGACTAGAAGAGATGAGAAGAGATGAGAAGAGAAGAGAAGAGATGAGAAGAGAAGAGAAGAGAAGATGAGAGAAGAGGAGAGAAGAGATGAGAAGAGATGAGAAGAGAAGAGAAGAGAAGAGAAGAGAAGAGAAGAGAAGAGATGAGAAGAGATGAGAAGAGAAGAGATGAGAAGAGATGAGAAGAGACTAGAAGAGATGAGAAGAGATGAGAAGAGAAGAGAAGAGATGAGAAGGAGAAGAGAAGATGAGAGAAGAGGAGAGAAGAGATGAGAAGAGATGAGAAGAGAAGAGAAGAGATGAGAAGAGATGAGAAGAGATGAGATGAGAAGAGATGAGAAGAGAAGAGAAGAGGAGAGAAGAGATGAGAAGAGATGAGATGAGAAGAGATGAGATGAGAAGAGATGAGAAGAGATGAGAAGAGAAGAGATGATGAGAAGAGATGAGATGAGATGAGAAGAGAAGAGATGAGATGAGAAGAGATGAGATGAGAAGAGAAGAGATGAGAAGAGATGAGATGAGAAGAGAAGAGATGAGAAGAGAAGAGATGAGAAGAGATGAGAAGAGAAGAGAAGAGAAGAGATGAGAAGATATGAGAAGAGATGAGAAGAGATGAGATGAGAAGAGATGAGATGAGAAGAGATGAGATGAGAAGAGAAGAGAAGAGAAGAGATGAGAAGAGATGAGATGAGAAGAGAAGAGAAGAGAAGAGATGATGAGAAGAGAAGAGATGAGAAGAGATGATGAGAAGAGATGAGAAGAGAAGAGAATAGAAGAGAAGGAGAGATGAGAAAAGAAGAGATGAGAAGAGAAGAGAAGGAGAGATGAGAAAAGAAGAGATGAGAAGAAATGAAAAGAGATGAAATGAGATGAGATGTCGCTGCAAACGGGAAGGGAAGTTATTATGATTAATTATGATTGAAAATGATGGGGAAACATGAATTAAAATAATTGACTTTAAATAAATATTTTAACTTATAATAAACTCTCATGCAATTCTAAATTCACTACTGTGTGTAAGTATGTTCAGTACTGTATTACAGTGCTTTTATGGTGTATTTTTATTTCTCTTACTATTTCTTTAAATGATTGCCAGAACAGAATGTTTCTTTTGTGCCGTTTGAAATGTACATACAAGCCCTTTAATGCTCCGCAAGTGGAAGAGGGGCATATATGCAAGAGCCTGTGGTGTTGGAAGGGCAAATTACATCGCTGTCTCTTCCAGTGAGCATCACATTGTCACACACACACTGCTGTCCTTCCCCAGAGCTCAGTGTAACCCTGAAGAATGAACACACACACCACACACACACACACACACACACACACACACACACACACACACACACACACACACACACACACACACACACACACACACACACACACACACACACACACACACACACACACACACACACACACACACACACACACACACACACACACACACACACACACACACACACACACACACACACACACACACACACACACACACACACACACTACTTATCGGCACAGAGCAGTCACTGCACACCATAAAACACCATTTCTATTAAAGTGTAATGGAGGAAGACAGGCGGGTGAAGACTAACAAGATGAAGAACTTTAGCACCAGAGTAGTGTGGATGTCTCAAATCTCCTATTTAATCACCAATAAGCCTTAAAACAGAACAACCTACCAAATCAGAACAATCTGATCCAAAACACTACCTTGCTTTTATAAGATCATGGTAAGCCACTAGTAGTGTTATCAAAACGTCAGAAGAAATGACTATCCAAAAACCTCAAATGCTTGCACTGGCTTCAGTCATTACTAGTGTTATTGTGCTTTTCAATACTGTTCCAAATAATTCACGTTTGGTAATGGGATTTGGCAATACTTGAGTCATTACTAGTGGGTTATATGATCTTCACTTTCGAATTCTGTTCCAAATAATTAATGTTTGGTAATGGGATTTGGTAATACTAGTGGGTTTCTATGATCTTCACTTAGTTTAGAAGATGCAGTAACACGTGAGTCATTACTATCATAAATCTTACAAAAGCTTCAGTCATTACTATTTTTAAGGCTTTTTACTTAACAATACTGTTACAAAACAGAGGCCGCCTTTGCAATTAGGAGGCCCGTTTCCAAGAAACAGTAGGAGTTCATTGAAGTCATTGAATTATTCAGTCAAACGAATCATTCAAAACGACTGATTCATTCAGGGACAAAGCCGAAGTGATTGAGTGAGTCGTCGAGTCAATCATCAGAACGATTCGATCTAAAAAAGCCTCACCTAATAACCAATAATTTGTTGTATAAAATTAATACCACATTTGCAAAGCTATATAAAAAAATATATTGATTTTTTGGAAAACAGCACTTTTTCTAGTGTGATATTTATAAATATTAAAAAACTTATACAGAGACTTTTTTTTTTTTTGCATGATAACTTTGTTTTGAAGAAAGTTGGTAACAAAACAGTTGATGTACCCTATTGACTTTCATAGTAGGATGGACATCTACTGTTTGGTTACCGACATTCTTCAAAATATCTTTGTGTTCTGCAGAAGAAAGAAATGTGTACAGGTTTGAAAGAACTTGAGGGTGAGTAAATGATGAGAGAATACAAATTTTTAAGTGAACTATTCCTTTAAGCAGGCATGATATTGCAGCCAACATTATTTAACAAGGAGCCTTAAAGGATTAGTTCACTTTAAAAAAAAAACTTTTGGTGATAATTTACTCACTCCCATGTCATCCAAGATGTCCGTGTCTTTCTTTCTTCAGTCGAAAAGAAATTTGGTTTTTGATGAAAACATTCCAGGATTTTTCTCCTTATAATGGACTTCAATGGGACCCAAACGGTTGAAGGTCCAAATTACAGTTTCAGTGCAGCTTCAAAGGGCTTTAAACGATACCAGACGATGAATAAGGGTCTTATCTAGCCAAACCATCGCTCATTTAAATAATAAATAAAAAGGTTTAAGTTTTATAAGCACAAATGCTCGCCTTGCTCTGTTCTGTGATGGGTCATTCATGAACGATCCGTTCATTGTGTCTGTCACGTGACAAATGAACGAAAGACTCGGAAGGTAAATTAATTATTTATGTTCCCTGTAAATTATTTTTGACTGCATTATAATGATTTCTTTATTCAGAATATGATCAAGATTGCATAGGTGGATGTGTTTGGGGAATTTGGCGTTATAACGTTTAAAGCCACTTGAATGAACGAAATGACTCGAAAAAAGATTTGTTCATTTTGATGAACGAGTTCGAACAAGAGAGTCTCAACGTAATTGCATATTACGTGACGTCACATGAACACGCATCACAGAACAGAGCAAGGCGAGCATTTGTGCTTATAAAACTTTTTTATTTATTTTTTAAATGAGCGATGGTTTGGCTAGATAAGACCCTTATTCATCGCCTGGTGTCGTTTAAAGCTCTTTGAAGCTGCACTGAAACTGTCATTTGGACCTTGAACCGTTTGGGTCCCATTGAAGTCCATTATATGGAGAAAAATCCTGGAATGTTTTCATCAAAAACCTTAATTTCTTTTCGACTGAAGAAAGAAATACATGGACATCTTGGATGACAAGGGGGTGAGTAAATTATCAGCAAAAGTTTTTTTAAAAGTGAACTAATCCTTTAACTTATGGTGCTGTCTAGGTAGGCTACTCACTAGGTTTTGAAACAGTTCCTCACTGTAAGAACAGGGAAGGTCAAAAGCTTCCAATGAAACAGAAGACAGTTCATTTTGATTGTCTCTCTATCTATCCATCTTCCGTCTCCCCTTTGGCCATGGCAGATGAGTCTTGTGAAGATTAATTAGTGAATTAACTGAGCCTCCCTCAGGACCCTCAGGACTTTAGCCACGCCTCCTGCCCTAGGACGTGCACTCAATTAGATCTCAACAGAAGCTTTCTCAAGTTCCTGTGGGGAGGGGGACCTTTTAATTGAATTATCATTACGCCCTGTCCTGATTATTCTCTTTGCATTGTCCTCCATCGTGTTAGACGTCCTGCCTTCAGCGACAGCTCGTGAGTTTAATGTGAGGAGAGAGGAATACACACATACATGCATGTAACCCCACTTCAGCTGCATGACCTCACATAAGCCACTGTGTGAATGTATGTATGTGTGTGTATATTTGATAAATAATATTGACATTAATCTATTGTTTCAAAATTCATATTTAAATACAAGGAAAATGTGTATATTTTAGTGCATTTAGACTTTTTCACCATTTTATTTGATTGTTATTCTCTCATTTAAAGTAACACTAAGTAATTTTTCCTCTTCGGTCGCCCTACTGGTTGGAAACAAAATTGTCCATTGCCGCTGTCGTAAATAATCTAGCCTACCGTCGCACACACGCTCGCTGTTTATCCAGCACCGGCTGTAGAATGAACGATGTGCACAGACAATCTAGAGTATGTTACATGATTTCATGAAAGGATGATGTATTGCGACATCAGAAACGAAGAAAAACGAAATAATGACTATTGTAGCGCTTGACGTAAAGCAGTCGAGTTTGTAGTTCTTTTTGTGCACGGGTTCCTACCCGAAACCCGGAGTTACATAGTGCCAGTAAAATCGATACAGACCCCGTCAGGCGATGGTAGACGAGTCATTTAACTTATTTTAAGTCGATGTACCATCACAAGGGTCTTGGAAATATATTATGAAGGTTGAAAAACTACTTAGTGTTACTTTAAAGGCATCATAATTCAAATCTGACACTCTTTACTTAAATGCATATTCATGATCTTGTTGTGCACAATTGACTTTCTTTTGGTCTATCTTGATCACAATCACATTATGGTTGCAACGTCCACTTTAAAGGATCCAATCAGTTCCAGATAAATACAAGTCTTTGCTTGTTGAATATCTTTCATTCAGGGACACATCTGATTACAGGTTTTAAATGGGTTGTGAATGGCATGTTTTGAGTATTAGTTCATAAAACTGCATGAATAATTATGCAACAATTAAAAAAAGAATGTTTTTTTTTTATATGCACAAGTTCACACAGATATTTAGAGATGGCACATACTTAAATTAAGATCAATTGACATTCAGATGCCCAAGTCAGTAGATTGCATTGTTCTGGGTATTTGCCTGTTGCTCAACGTGGGACATTATCATTTCTGACATGTAAATGTATGACACACGCACACAGATGCAAGTTGAGGCATGTTCTCGCTCAATAAGAGGAAGTTTGTGCTGCAGTGTGTAGTCATGTGCTGCTGATTGACAGGTGTGTTAATGTGGAGTTCTGTGTACTAGCATGTAAATGGATGAAACTGTGATCCCACATATATGACTCGATTACCTCCAGTTTTCCCAAAATAAAGGTTCTAATCAGAACCCAAAAGAGGAACTTTTAAAACTTGGGGTGGTAACGTCCAATCTTAAGTAGTTTTGGACACCACTGAAAAAAAAAATGCGTTCTTCAAAAAATATTTTTTGTTCTGTGTAATAAAAAAGTCACAAATGAAAAACATGCCATTTATATTTTTAGGTGATTTTCATTTTAGAATTATATATATTTTAGCATTTTTAGGTGAAATCTAAATCAGATCTTAACGGACGTCACCACTAAATTGATACGATTCCGAGTTGGGATGTTTCTGTAATACCGCTCCAGTTCTTTAAAAAAACATCTCCAGGGAACCATAGCCAACTTTAGAAACCCTAGCCTAAAATGGTTCTTGATAAGAAGAGCCATTGACTCTGCAACTGTCCCGTGGCACACAGCCCTGTGTAAATTTAGATGTTTGTTCCTCTCTGCGGTGATCCGCGAGACTCCTTCTGCGATGGCCGACAGTGTGTCTGCTTTCAGTCCCTCTACATCTGCAACTGATCTCCACCAGACCAAAGATTCTCAGAGAGCGAGAGAGAGAAAGCAAAAGGGAGTAAAAGAAAAAAGGGGGGGAAAGTAGTTTACAGCACATTGGTACATCCTGTCTTAATGAGAACCCCCATCTGTCCCCAGCAGGACGGAGAGAGGGCCGGCTCTGCGCAGAGAAAGGACAAATAAAGGAAGAGAAACTGAGGAGCCAAGAAAGGGGCGTCTCGGCTCTCAGTCGCGGGGGCCCCGCGGTGACCCCTGCGTATAGACGCTTCTCATTAGCTTAAGCTGGGGAAGCTTGTTAACCTCGCTAATCGTAGAAGGAGCTCGCAGAAAGAGCTGGAATTTACTGCCAGTTTTTTCCTCATCAAAGGACAACATGTTGCGGAGAAGGGGGGCGAGTGTGTGTTTGGGGAAGGTGTGGGTTTGTGTTGACAGGACCGCCAGATAATAGCATCCCGCGATGGGAAGGAGTGTGAGAGGCAGGTGTGAGAGTTTGGGGTGTACATGCGTGTGCAAAAGTGAGGGATGCACTTCTCTTATGGTTTGCAGGACAAATCAAGGAAAGTGCAAACTTACGGTTTGTGGTTGCTGATGTGTTTTAAATGGTTTTTAGTGTTGCTAGTGATTGAAGATAGACGCTGCATCTGAAATCACCGACTTCCATACTATATAGCATGCGAAAAATAGTACAACAAAAGAGTAGGATGCCTGAATTAGAGGTCTGCCCGTACCCGAAATCATTTAACCCGCCCCGACCTGACCTGACCATTACGGTTATTTTAAGCCTGCCAACCCAAACCCGAGGTCCATTTTTTTTTTTGCATCATGCTGTATTTTATTATTGCTTGCAATAATTGAACAAATATGTACAAACACAGACTCACCAAGGAACAGCGGCCCCCACAGCACACAAGAAAGAAAAAGAGAAAAAGCACTGATGTAATTACGAAACATTGCAGTTTAATAATATATATATATATATATATATATATATATATATATATATATATATATATATATATATATATATATATATATATATATATATATATATATATATATATATATGCGCATGCAGCTTTCTCTCTCACGTGTTCTTTCGGTTACAACACAGCAAGCAGGCAAACACACGTTTTTCTTAGTTGCAAACCAGAACCCGACCCAAACCCGAGGCTATTCATTAAACATTAACAGATCAATTTAAAATCATTAATTAAATAGAGGGTAGCAGACCTCTAGTCTGAATACATAAAAACAGTATAGGCGAAATGTCCCCGGACGCCCTACTACTCCGAGATTCTGAAGTGCACATTCGATGGACACTTTACTATCATGAGGCCACGGGAGGGGATTTATGAATGGAAGTGAAGCAACGCAACTGACGCTGGAAGGTCACGTGACAGTAAAAACATGGTGGATGAAGTACGTCCGAATTTTATTCATACCCATATTCATGCTATATAGAGGGTACTTTTTTAAATTCAAATGTAGAACCTACTCAGACAGCGATTTCAGACGCAGCGAGTGTTGCTTGATAATTTCTTACTGGCGCAAGTCAAGAGTACAAATTCATGTCTCTAAATTCTAACGTGTCACTGTTGCCAAGGTGTTTTGAGTGTTTTTAGCGTGTTCTAGGATGATCATTGTTGTTATGGTTTTGATGGTTGGTATATTGGGCCAAATCTCTGACATCAATAACAAATTTTGTTACCACTTTATTTTGGAAATTCTGTTGACTATTTTGCAACAACTAGCAGTCATTAGAGTATTTGTAGACTGTCTGCTTAATATCTACTAACACTTTATTGTGTTGGTCCTCCAACAGATGTTCCAATGACTGTAAATAACTTTGCAACTTGTCAACTTATTCTAACCCTATCCATAGTCTACTAATACTCTACTAACACACTAATGAGAGTTAGTGGACATGTAGGTGCAGCGTTACTTATAGTCAACAGATTGTATTAAAGGGACCATCAATAATTTCAGCAATTTGCAGAGCATTTGGGTGTTACTAAGGAACATTGCCTCTCTTTTGTATTAAGCTTGATAGATATGTCTCAGGTTCATGCTTCAATTCACTCATTTTAAAAAGTTTGAGTTTTTCGAAAAGAAAAAAAATTAATTTGCAAGGATGCATTCAATTTATCAAAAGTGGCAGTAAGGACATTTATAATGTGTTGCAAAGTGATTCTATTTATTTCAAATAAATGTAGTTATTTATATTTATCAAAGAATGCTGAAACACGTATTACGTTTATACAAAAATATGAATCCGCAGCACATCATCAGAATGATTTCTGAAGGATCATGTGACACTGAAGACTGGAGTAATGATGCTGAAAATTCACCTCATCAAAGGAATAATTTACATTTTACAATAAATTCAAACAGTAAACACTTAGGCTACTTTAAATTTCAATACAATTTCATAATATTACAGTTTTTACTGTATTTTTGATCAAATCTTGGTGAGCAGACGAGACTTCTATCAAAATCATGAAAAATATACCGCCGACCCCAAACTTTTAAACAGAAGTGTATATATTTTAAATGTAGCCTACACATAAAAAAGTAAAGGTATGCAGTGTATATGTCAGGGAGCTTTTTTGTTGAGCGTCAGAATGAAGCAACCAATGAATCAATCCGTTGAAGTTGAGCGCTCAACGAACAGGAAGACTCGCATTCTCCCTCTCTGAATGCACATTTCAAAACAACACATAGACAAGTTCAACTCGACACTTTTTCTACCAAAATACACAAACTGCAGGTTAGTAAGGGCAGCTAAACTTCATAAAGTGCAGTTCCAGTTGTAATAGTGGTGTTTCACTCCTGTCAAGCATGAACATCTTCAAGCCTGCAGCGACTTGTCTTGTTTACCACAGGCATCAGGCATGAGGCTCGCGCTTCAGGAGACTTTCCAACGCTCACTTTTTGCATACCTCTCACAACACTGCTCACAGATCCGTTTAATTTGTGTTCGGAAATATGCCCGTCGTGCTTCACTCTTGGAAATGCATTTAAGAGCGTTTCAGAAGAGATTCGTGGTTCAGTGCATTGTGGGAAATGTTGTCAGTCGGGCTGTGTGCTGAGGGCGGCTTTTGTCGTTTTGTAAACTGTGGAATCCTGAGGTGAAGACAGAAGTTGCGTGCTGAGAACATGTAATCCATATGCCGAGTCTTATCTGTTGCTTCTTGAAATCCTGTCTGTCAGTTTTGTGGAGGTTGTTGTTTTATAGTCATCAGCGCGGGTAGAAACGCACCTTGTGGGATAAAACAGTTTTTGAATGCCTGCGCGCGTATGCATGAGCAAACACACAGCATGTATTCACATGCAAGCTATTATAAAATTATAATTGCACTTTTAACAATGATTGACATAGGCCTAGTGGATTCTTATTGTTCAGAATGACTCATGGTTGTCCTGGAAATAGATAAAAAGCGTAGCCATTTATTATATAAAAAAAGTTAAATACCGTACTTGAGACGCACTACGTAGGCCTTAGTATGTTCCATGATATTGTATGTACTATACTATCTATCTATCTATCTATCTATCTATCTATCTATCTATCTATCTATCTATCTATCTATCTATCTATCTATCTATCTATCTATCTATCTATCTATATGTCTGTCTGTCTGTCTGTCTCTCTGTCTGTCTGTCCATACATCCAGCTCTGTTTTGTTTGCAGTGAGATGTTTAGCCCATAATACGGCTCTGAATTCCCACTTCCTTTGAGTTTTCTGTGATGTTTACAGTCATGGGTCAATTATATTTTCCTATAACATCAAATAAACAATTGACATCTCTTTGTGTTAAAGCAAGATGACAGAGGTTACACCAAAAAAGCAACTGTTGAACCATGTTCCTCGTTTGGAACAGTCTGCAACTTCAGCAAAGAAAGACTATCACACTTCAGATGGCAGAATACCCCGGTGAAGTCCACTTCGTAGTCTACTTCCGGCTGATTGGTACACACCAAGTGTGTCAAGGTAAGTTCGTTGGGATCGTTTCTTTAAATATGGCAAATGTGGCAAGGTTATTTCAGGCGGTTTTATGTTGAATGCATTTTGCTAAAGTAAAATGGCAATATGTTCAAGATTTAAAAAATGTGTTATATCTTTAAAATAATTAAACAAAGAAATGTATCAACTAATGGTGCTACTATGGTACTTTTTTGAAGGCCTTTAAATGAAATTACTGCACATTATTCTGCTCCATTCATTATTCTGCTGTTATTCTTATTGTCAGCTGTCTATTAAGCAATTGGAGCAGCTCAGTTTTGACAGTTCTCCATCCAGACATAGTGACTGACTGACTGACTGTCTCTGAAGGGCCCTACGGCGCGCTCTCTCTCTCTCTCTCTCTCTCTCTCTCTCCTCTCTCTCTCTCTCTCTCTCTCTCTCTCTCTCTCTCTCTCTCTCTCTCTCTCTCTCTCTCTCTCTCTCTCTCTCTCTCCTCTCTCTCTCTCTCTCTCTCTCTCTCTCTCTCTCTCTCTCTCTCTCTCTCTCTCTCTCTCTCTCTCTCTCTCTCTCTCTCTCTCTCTCTCTCTCTCTCTCTCTCTCTCTCTCTCTCTCTCTCTCTCTCTCTCTCTCTCTCTCTCTCTCTCTCCTCTCTCTCTCTCTCTCTCTCTCTCTTCTCTCTCTCTCTCTCTCTCTCTCTCCTCTCTCTCTCTCTCTCTCCTCTCTCTCTCCGTCTGATGTTCCAGTGGCCGCCACTTGCTCCACGCATCTGTCAGAGCTGTCAATCACTTCAGAAAACATACCTTTGACCATGACAGCGCGAGAAAGGCACTACAAGCTTTTTGATCAGCCGCACAGACATGCTTGGTTTCAAATAACTTGTTATGATCTTTTTATTTTATTTTATTTTGACATTATAAAGGGTTTAAAAAGTAGAATGTGACATTTGTTTTGACTAATAATAGTACACATTTTTTTAAACATGATACCATGATATTACATGTTTTTGGATGGTTGTGTGGATAATTCACTTAAAATGATAATAATTTAATCATTTACCCTCATGTTGCTCTAAACTTGTATTACTTTGTTTATATTATATTTTGAAAACATATTTCCACAGAAGGAAGGAAGAAACAAAGTAAGAAAGGATGAAAGATATACAAACAGTCATGAGGGTGAGTAAATGCTTGACAGAACTGTAAGTTTTGGGTGAACTACCCGTTTAACTTTTCTTCCTTTGAAGGTGATACACACTCTAGACTTTGCGTGTCGACTCTTTTCTAGAAGGTTGTTCGAGGACAGGGAAAATGAGTGCTGTGTGTGTTCGGAGCCAGGGATAATCAGGGAATTACTCTGGAAATGACAGATTCATCTGGATTTCATTATGGAGCGCATCCTCACGTGCGCCACTGCTCTAAACGCCTCCAGCACACTTAAAAATGACAATATGCACCACTTTAGTTTTAATGTGCATTATTGATAAAATCTGCGAGCGGATGTATTTTAAGCCTGTTTAAATATCAAACCCAAATATTAAGTTATTCAACAAATGCAAGCAGTTCTGTATATAAGCAGTTGACAAAAATGGGGGGGGGGAAAATTTCCAGCACAAATTTTTTTAAATTAAAATTTGTAAGTGGAAGTGTTTATTATAGATGCGGTCAGAACAAGTATCATAGTATTATGAGGGATTGTGTTTTTTTTTTTTTTTTTTTACTGTATCCTGATGATACGGTGGTTTTTGTGGCAACGACATGCTTTGGTCATTTTATTTATTTATTTTTACCATTTTTTTGCATTTCACATAAATAGCCCTGCGTTTTAACGAATCAAAATTAGAAGAAATTACTTAAATTACTAAAAAAAAATTGTATGCAACATGCTCTGAGTACCAGATTTGGAATCTTGTAAGAAAGAATGAAAGAACATAAATAAGAACGAGCTGTCAGTGCTCTTGTCACTTCTTGCATGTCATGTTATAAAGGGAGCGTATGTGAGCCTCTGGCACTTTGACCTTTAGGAATCCAAAGCAAAGATTTGCTAATTAACCAAGTGCTCTCTCTCTCTCTCTCTCCTCTCTCCTCTCTCTCTCTCTCTCTCTCTCTCTCCTCTCTCTCTCTCTCTCTCTCTCTCTCTCTCTCTCTCTCTCTCTCTCTCTCTCTCCTCTCTCTCTCTCTCTCTCCTCTCTCTCTCACAAACGCACGCACACACACACACACACACAACTTTCTGTCTTCATTAGCAAAACATGCAGATTAGAAGATTAATCTGCATAAATGCAAATGACATTGTTGGGATTAGGTTTGGCCAGGTCTTGGGGGGGAAGCACATTAAAACGTCAAACGTCATTGACTCTGTTTCTGTGGCTTGAACTCGTTTGGTGAGAAAGTAACTTGTCAAAATGTCATTGCGGTTATTCTCACGAATATTAAAATCATAGCACTTGGCGCTTTGTCTCCTGCTGCAATATTTGCTCAAATCTGACACTAATTAGTGGGACACAAAGACCACAAAGTGTCTTAATTAAAACACAGTGCTACTGCAGCCTCATCATCAAGCAGAACATGAATACATTAAAACACATAAACCTTATGCATTGCATCTGATTTTCTCACGTTGCACAAGAGAGCAACAAATCTGCTTCTCAACATACAAGATTCAAGCAGCGTGTTAAATATGAAACAGGCCGTGCCATTAGCTTTTATTTATTTGTCCACATTTATACACAAAAGGCACTTATTCAAAATGTTACTTCTGTAATTAGAAATAAAAAGTTCAACTTCTTGATCTAATAATTATTGCTGTCGTGAATAATGATAGGGACTGCTGATTACAAATGAGGTATATAGGATATTTTAAGCAGTTATTTGTACCTGATCTGACTTTTAAAATGACTTTTGTTGGTGTAATAAGGTTTATTTAATTATTTTAATAATAATTAGTTTGGTTTCAACTTGCATATAAAGCATATTTTCAAGTTACTTCATAAAACATTTTTCCATTGTACACTGATTATAGGCATCAACAAACATTGAACATTTTTCAATTTAATTGAAAAACATATTTTCTATTTTAATATATTTTAAGATGTAATTTATTCCTGTGATCAAAGCAGAATTTTCAGCATCATTACTACAGTCTTTAGTGTCACATGATCCTTCAGAAATCACTATAATATGATGATCTGATAACATTTCTGGTTATTATCAATGTTGAAACCAGTTGTATATTACTGCAGTTGTATAATACTGCTTCATATTTTTGTGGAAACCATAGTTATTTTCTTTTTTAGGATTCTTTGATAAAAAAGTTCAAAAGAACAGCATTTATTTTCTAACATAAATGTATTTTCTGTTAAATATTTAAAAGTAGCAACTTTTTAATTGAGTTCCTAATTTTAATTTAAATTTGATTTAAATTGTCCCTTTTTCAAAATGCATTGCAACCTGAGGAGAACGGAAGGAGAATTAAATTTGAGAGAAGCGGGTGTTTTTTTTAGTCCAGATAAAGAGGAATGTTAAATAAACACTGTGCTTTTGTGTCCTCGCTGCTGGCGCTCCGATAACGCAGACAGCCGTGTGAAAAGGTGGACTGAGGACAGAGCGTTTTCAGACTCTGTTGGAGGGTGTGAATGGGGTGAGGAGGAGAATTGGGTAGTTGTGTTCATTAGTTGTGTGTGTGTGTGTGTGTGAGGGTCCTGAGAAGCATTTGATCTCCTACCGAGGGCCCACTGAGATGCAACAGCTAATTATCATGATCTAATGGCCGCTCCGCATGGACGGAGCCAAACCTAGACTCCCACTGTGACCCATTACAGACTCACACACCCTCTTCACACCCAGGCCTGTGATACACACACGAGCAAAATGCCTGAATAGAGCTGAGGTCAAGTTCATAGAATGAAACAAGTTTGCGGTGTGCTTCCTACATAGGCAGCTGGCTTCTGAGGAAGCATAAAATGCCCATAATTTAACTAGACTTTTTAAAAAGTGATTACAATATTATATCTGCCAAACATCACTCATAATTTCATCAAAAATGTAGTTTTCATTCTAATTGACTGTGGTGGTAACTTTGGCTGTTTTCTCTCTTTCTCCATCACATAACCAGAGTTGGCAGCAGGCGTGTGTGGGATGCCAGAACAGAAGTCTAGAGCCTTGAGGTACATTAGTGTCTGTCTGCGTGTGTGTGTGTGTGTGTGTGTTCATACATGTGCAAACAAATGTGAGTGTTTCCATGACTGGTGAAAAGTGCCGTGCGTGGGATCGTAAGCGAGAGGGACAGTCGTCAGCGCGGCGAGTGTGTGTGCCACTGACACCTGTCACCACAGCTTACTGTGAGGACCTGCTGCTCAACACCTCCAGCGTTCCCCTCACACCACAGCTCGGGTTCACCCCGGCCCACAGCGGGGTTAGCGGGCACGGGCTGGAGAGGATGGCCAACGTCTGCCTCGGAAGAAAGCACGCCGTGTCCTTCAAAGCAACATGCCCTCGAGAACAGACCGGAGCTCGACACAGAGAGAGGATATTCTCACTGGAATAGATGGAGGAAACCAACAATTCTGGAGTTGTTTGTAAATACACCAGGAGGACAAATGCTGTTTCATTAGCAGATGTTTTTATTACTTTTCTGTTGGAGCTATACAAATAGTCAAATCAAGTCTAGTCTTAACCTTTATTTTTATAGTGCTTTATACAATAGAAATCATTTCAAAGCAGTTTCAGAGTAATAAACAGGAAAACAAATTCAGATTCAAATTCAGCTGGAAAGCAGCTCTAGCAAGATAATAATGTCGTTTTTCAGTTCAGTTTAATAACTGTGTAAGGTACAACTTCAAAACAACTTCATTTCAGCTCACAGAAGACATCAGTGCCATTGTTCAGTGTCTGTGCAGTCAAAAATAGACTCAAAAGAGTCAGTAGTTGCCAAGTCATCATCATTTATATAGCACTTTTAACAATGTAGATTGTTTCAAAGCAGCTTTAAGGAGACAAACATATAATTTAAGGTAACAGAGATTGGTTTGGTTTTATAGCTGTTCTTGAATGTATATTTCTAGCTAAAGTTAGTTTTGATTGATTCACTTTCGTCGAAATGATCATTTGTTATTAAATTAGGGGCCGCTAAGACGACAGCGTTCTCTCTAAACAGACTTTAAACTGAACCTGTGATAAACGCTGATGGCGTTCACATGCACATTAAGAACTGATTCTATAGTTATGTGTGTTTGATTATGTGCGCAGGTTTGTAATTCTCTACAAACCATGCCTAAACAAACTACTTTAAATTTTGAAATCAGAATTTTATTTTATTATATCACTTCGGGTAGGGACGCGAACCGGAATTTCCACAAAGCTTTATCTGTAGAGTTGTATAGGGATCCTCCATAGGGAGAGGGAGAGTTATCATTATATAGATTATCTTCCTTATCATCCAGGAAGAGTATAGAGCTATACAATGAATGTGCTATACACGTTCATATTGACTTTTGATCGTAGACTTTGGTATCTTGGCAAATCTGAGCAGAAGAGAGGATGTCTCCATGTCATCTTAATGGTTGCTCTTCAATTGCATAGATGATGTTTGTTTCATTTTAGTATTAACTTTGTCTCAGATGTTTCTCCTAAAATTCTACAAAAACAACAAATAAGTCATTATCCAGAACGAGTAGTGCTGTAAAATGAATATGGAGAGCATCATTTGATGAGAAATGTTTGAGTTCATTTTGACGTTTGATTGCAGACTTTGGTATCTTGGCAAATCAGAGAATAGTAGAAGATTTAATTGAGGTAATAAAGAGATTTTTATTTGTAGGTTTCATATGAGTTTCTCAGAGGTCACTCTTTTATAGCTTGTGAGACTTCTCAGATGTTTCTCCTAAAATTCTGTAGGAAAGATGAGACACTCACTTCTGAGCACATTTTGAGATCTTTTCTGAAACTGTTAAGATCAATGTGAGATCAATGGGGTTTTTAAGGTTAAAATATTTTATTGATGTTAATTTTCCTTTTGTGTATAGGGCAGAAAAACATTCTCAGAGGTTACTCTTAATTATCTCAGAAGACTTTAGGGTTTTAATTTATATTTCATTCAAGTGCCATCTTTGTCTCAGACGTTTCTACTCAACATGTTAAATAAAAGCAGATTTTGAGACATTGTTGAGATCTTTCCTAAACCTCCAAAGCAGACATGACATTATTGGGGTTCTTTTCCATTTTCTCTCCATTTAATGTTGTTGATGTCTCAGAGAAACATTTGAGACATTAAAGAGATCTCATTTGTGATTTTTCTTACCTATAACTACTTTTTAAGGATCTAGCCCCTGGTTTTATTTGAAAAACCCCTGACGGCGTTCCCCTCATTAGCGTAAACGCAGTGGCTTATAAATGCGATGTAATATTCTGAACGTTGTTGTTGGTAATGGCTGTAAATGTTGGTGTCGGGCAGCGCAGGGATGGGGGTGAGAGCGAGGGAGGGGGAAAAAAAGCTTGTTTTGTTCAGGAACCATTTAACAACTTCCTCTGGAAATTGAAAAAGGAAATAGTTTGGGGAAGGATTGCAGGAGGGGGTGAAATGAAGCCCATATGAATTCCAGATGAAACAGTCGTACTGGGGGGACGCAGACGAAGCTGTTCAGGAATTGTGTGTGTGTGTGTGTGTGTGTGTGTGTGTGTGTGTGTGTGTGTGTGTGTGTGTGTGTGTGTGTGTGTGTGTGTGTGTGTGTGTGTGTGTGTGTGTGTTTGTGTGTGTGTGTGTGTGTGTGTGTGTGTGTGTGTGTGTGTGTGTGTGTGTGTGTGTGTGTGTGTGTGTGTGTGTGTTTGGGCTGGTGAGGCTGGTGTTTATGAGGTCATTTACCAAACTCATGTTTTCAACATTTCCTCTTGACTTTAATTTTTTTTTTGCTTTGTTCTCCACTAATTGTTTCCATCCCAGCGAGACGAGAGAGTTTGAGAAATGTGCTTTCAACAGCTCTCTTGCGTTTTCTCAATTACATGTGCAGTCCAAGTCTCAGAGTGAAAATGCTTCTATTTTGCATTTATCTGCTTTAATGCAATTTATGATTTATATTCTCAGCAAAACAATTAATGAAGTCGATTTGAAAAATGCCAAAGTGAACATGAATTTAAAACTGATGCTATTTACCCAGCTAACAGAGACTGTTCTCAGAAGGTTCTCTCAAAGTTATGAACAAATGTTTATCCAGTAACGTAAGCTTTAATAATGGCTTTTTTTTTTCTGAAATGTTTTAGAAACATGTTTTAAATGTTACTTGTTTCGGAATGTTCAGAGAATGTTCAAAAGTAACATTCCCATGTTTGCAAAATGATAGAATGGAATGTTCCCTTAACGTTTGCATACCCAAGAATTAAAAAAACACATTTTTAAAAAATGAATTTGAATGTACATTTCCACGTTCCTGGTCTTCAGTGGAGTCCCTTTTGCTGTTTTGCAGTAAATCATCTCCAAACACCTTCCTTCGATATGTAATTTAATCTATTCATGATGATGAACCCCCCCCCCCCCCCCCCCACACCACACACACACACACACACGCGTTTATTCTTTTTGAATAGATTGTTTAACCTGAAATGCATCAGATTGCAGAAGTAAAATGTGAACTTTAACATGCAAATGAGAATTCCTCAGTATTTATTTCTCTTTTGCTTTAATGAGAGCAGAACTTGAGCTACATGAGCAAAACGTGATGATCATGATTTGAGATTATTTTCTAAAGAGCATCTTGAGTTTCAATGGAAGCAAGAAAATCTGACCGTTTATGCAAAGTCACGTTATCAGTTATTCAAAATGTTCTGTTTATTTACAGGTTTGAATGAAAATAAAACCCCAGATTTGTATTTAACATGCATGCTCCCCCATTGTCCTACTGTTCACAGTAGATTATCTAGGAATCTTGTAAAACTCATCCGCCATATGACATACATTGAGCAACAGTAGTTTACTGATCTACTGCCCTGATTATTCATGAAGCGTTTCACTGTCAGTCTGGTTCACAGTAAAGCTCCATCATATGAACTGCTTCTGTTTGCACATTCAGATCATTGAATACAGTGACCGCGATATCAGTCATATCTGCATGTTTTTTGTATTTTTTTACTTAATGTGCACCAAAAGTTACCAGAAAGGAAAGAAAAATCCACCCGCAGGAATTACCTGTAATGCATAACCAGAATTTCACTCACCTAGAAAAGTAGGTCAAAGAAAAGGACACCAATACAGAAGTATTTTAAGAGCTGAAACAAAAAGATCACATTTCTGCTTGAACCCTGAAAATTCCCTTAAGTGTCACACATTAAGCGTAGCGTCAGTTCTGGCAAGTCACGTTAGTCAAGCTCGCATCAGTGACTGAGCTGATACACATCTACCTATAGGAATACGACACCTATCACTGTATACATATAAGCTCCTTCAGTATTATCAGCGGCTATCGCGTTTCTCAGGAGCTGATTACCCTCCTCAGCTCCACCTCTCGTCAGTCAGGATTTGCCATTTTGATTACCCCTGAACCAGAATAAATTCTCGAATCATGTTATACTTTAAAATCTTGAATTAATGATATCTGCAATTGTTGGTTCTGTTAAAAAAAATATTTCACCATGATGCATGGTTAAACAGTTGCTTTTTTTGGTGTAACTCTGTCATCTTGCTTTAACACAAAGAGATGTCAATTGTTTATTTGATGTTAGGAGGGAAATATAATTGACCCATGAGTGTAAACATCACAGAAAACTCAAAGGAAGTGGGAATTCAGAGCCGTATTATGGGCTAAACATCTCACTGCAAACAAAACTAAGGTGATTAATTAAAGATAAACAGAATCTAACTGTATGCTAATTGTCAACCGTATTTGACGATAGTGGTCCTGACAGAAATAGTTTTACATTAACAAGACCGTTATAATAAGAAATGGATTTGTGTGCATTTGTTCCACAGTTTTGCAGATTGGAAACATGAAACTGATTCTGTCGATACGAAAAGCCTTTAGGCCTGAAGTTACAGCTGACAAGAAACCTTTCAAGCCAAACAACATATCTGTGCGGTAAGTGTTCTCTATTTACTTCCAAATTAATGTATTTATGCTGAATGTTTATCTTAACACTTTTATTGATTCATTATTCATATAAGTTTTTATCATGCAACTTATTTTGTAGAAGAGAGAATATATCACACAGTGTAACAGTTTTACTATAATTCTTGTATTTTGATGAAGCAGAAATGGTGCCAGAAGTTTTTTAGTTTTAATACAGACAAAGCATTATACCTTACCTAAACAACCATCGGCTAATCATTTTAAAGTAGGATCAAAGCCAAGCGTAGAAGATTGATGAGGATAAAGAGCACTTGCCCTGAGGTGAAGGAGCTGCTTTCCCCTTCGGTCTCTTTGGAGAATGTTTCATTTTTATCAGGCTGATCAGAATGTGAACTTCAAACGAGAATCTGTACAAAAAAGAGACTGTGTGTGTGTGTACATGTACAACAAGACACTGATGTTGCTTTCAGGGTGCAGTGTGTGAGAGTAACCCGACTGATTAGTTTCTTTTAGATTAAAAATGAGTTCACACAGCATTTGACCACTGGATTCTACAAAGCTTTTCTTCTTACTCGTGATTTTTTTTAAAAGCATTTTATTGTACTCACAAAGAGGAATTTTTAGCCGATGACACATTTCAAAGCAAAAGGTTCATATTGTCTATCTATGGGAAAGGCCTCATTTACTGGCAATATTTCCTGATATTGAATTTTTGTTTTGTTGTGCATATAAGTGAAAATATCAATTTATTGACAGATATTTCACTTAATGAAAGGTGTCCGAATTTAACTTTGCTCTCTTTATAATATGTGGGAGCTGTAAAGCCTACATTTTATACAAAATTTGTGCCAAAAGTCTGTAACCATATTGACAATCTGGTCAAATTTATATAAAATATTATACATGCTGGATTTTTTTTTAATTCTTTGTGCAGACGGTCAGATGATGTTCTTCCAGTGAAGCTCAAGATCATCTCAAATCACACTTGAGAACATGATCATCAGGTTGTGTTCATGTTGCTGTGTCATTAAAGCAGGAACATATAAAAATAATAAGACAAACTCTTCTCTTTATGCAGTTATAGTGACCAAACTCATCAAGTGTCATCAAGCACCTCATTACATCTGCCTCATTTAACTAAATTTATCTTCCCACAGTACACTGATTATTACGTGTGTCTGAAAGAGGTCCATGTTTAAATGTGGTAAACCCCAGAGTTCCCAGTGTAAGCCGAATGTGCTTCGAGTTCCCAGCGCTGAACATCATGACGACACGACTCCTCCCTGATACACACACTGATCTGCCTCTGAACCACTGCAAACGGGACAGTTTCACATTACTGGGGCTGTGAAGCAGATGTGATGAGGAGTCACACACACTACGACACAGTAAAAAAATCACCTTAATATATGAATGTGAAAATTAGCACTGAAAGATAACAATGTAAATGATTGAATGGAGCTGACATATTTTAATATACATACAGTGATGTTTGTTTTAATGACCTTACAAGTTTGATTAAACCAAAATATTTTAGATTTTGTACATATTTCAAATATGAGGGAAGAACAAAACACTAAACTTAGTTAAGGTATTTTATCGGACACAATTATTTGGCAAAAAAGGCAAACTTAAGCTACAGGTTTTATTCTATGCAACAACAAAAACAGGTATAGAAAAAAATAAAAAGCTCACAGGTACAAGCAACAGAATCAGTTATGAATATTTCATTGGTTTCTCTTGTTTTTGCATGTGTTTAAAATGTGTCTGCATGACAGCATGGGCAAAAATTATGTTTGTGCAATTTGGCATGTTTGATTGCATTATTATCACAAATAAACCTAGTGAGTCCAAGCACTATCAATATCAGACATCAATATATACAAATATAGGCTATATATTGATGATTTATGTATATATTTGCACGATGTTGAAATTTAATGTGTATAAATATTCAAATTTCGTCTTGTAAAACGTAAAAAATATACAAAATTTTACTTTTTTAAAGTTTACATTTTATTATTTAAAAACCGTGCATAGAGCACTATAAAAATGTAAGTGCCGACTTTTTGTGTGCGGTTGATTACGTCATTATGCCCTGGTGGGAAATGGCGGGAATTAATTAAAGATGACCTTGTTGAGGCCGTCATTTTCACTCAACGGACAGTCGGATGGCAACCTTCGCTTACTCACATTTGTTTTAATTCACTGCTGTGGTAATGGTTGTTATAAGGCAGCCTTTGGCGCTAAAGCCTCCTCATTAATTAAAAGAGCATCATGGGCTGAGAGAAGCTCAGAGGCAGATGTTAAGTTGCTCAGGGTTGTCAAACACTCACTGCGTGTGTATCGTGTGTTTATCTGTCTGGAATAACCTCAAGACATGGATATTGTGTGCAGCAGCATTTCCATATTCCATTAGATGTGTATAGGATTGAACATGATCTGACCTATGTGCTTTATATGAGGCTTCAAGTTACAATTAGAGCTAATTGAGAAAGTTTTTCTTTTTAAGATACAAAAATGTAATTATTTAGCATTTGGCGAAAGCACGAATGAGCTCTCTTTAATTTCTAAATACTCTCTTGCATATGTTTTACTCATAGAAAGCAGTGAGATTAAACGGAGAACAAAAGGGCTCCTGGTCTCGGATGTTTCGTCCTCTGAGAGAAAGACTTCAGTAATCTTCTTCAGTAAGTGTCCTCTCTAGAGTTTCAAAAATGTCTCAGATTTCCAAGATACCAAAGTCTGCAAGCAAATGTCAAAATATGAACTCAAACATTTCTCCTCAGGATCATATGATCCACATTCATTTGATAGTTTACACTCTTACTGCATGTCAGTTATTGTGTAATTTGTGCATAGCTTTATTTTCTATTGAGAGAAACATCTTCACAATCAATGAGCAATAATATCTTCCTCTGGGCAGCAAACACAAAGCATAATCACATTTCCAGATTTACAAGATTCCAATTCACCAGACATGTTAAACAGGCCTGTATAATTAATATAACAGTAACTACATTTTTTTTTTTAGGGATCATTTTAGTTTGTTTTCTTTTTCTACAGAGTTGATTTACATTTATAGGCTGTTTAAATGAGTTGCTGTCAAAGTACGTTTTATAGATATGTAAAACAAAAACACATTGGACTTTATTTTCACCTCGTTTTCTTCTCATGTAGGCTCTTTGTGAAGACCACCCTCACAGAGAATGAGAGCGCTCTCTAGTGGTCATAACTAGCCAAACACACAGCACAGCGCTTTGGGGGCTGTTTTGACCAGGTCAGACTTACACACATTCTCACATTCTCTATACGTGAATATTATGCAAAGTGCATGCAAGTTTCAAGCAGCATACTAGCTATATTTGACTAGCTATATTTGCTGATTTTGTTTCAAACTGAAAATGCATTTGCATATTGAAATGAAGCTTATTAAAAATGTCTTGTTCAGCATTGTTTGCATAAGGGAAATCAACATGTCATGCGGTGTGACATTCTACACCTAAACTGAAAACTATCTTCAATAGTATGTTTGATTAACAAATGAACTGATGACAAAAGAGTCGTAATGGGCCTTTTAAAAACATAATTTAAGGATTGTTCACCATTTTATTTATAGTCATAACAATTTTTTACCTACATTTTTTTAAGTCTGTTATGCTCACCAAGCGTGTAGTTATACAGTAAAGACATTAATATTGTGCAATGTTTTAGAATTTTCTATGTGAATATAAAATGTAATTTATTCCTGTGATCAAAGCTGAATTTTCAGCATCATTACTCCAGTCTTCAGTGTCACATGATCCTTCAGAAATCACTATAATATGATGATTTTCTGCTCAAGAAACATTTTTGATTATTATCAACCATGATGATTTTTTCCCAGGATTCTTTAGGTTCAAAAGAACAGCATTTATTTGAAATTGAAATCTTTTGTGACATTATAAATGTCTTTACTGTCACTTTTGATCAATTTAATGTATCCTTGTTGATTAAAAGTATTCATTTCTTTAAAAAAATAAATCAAATCAAACCTAATGCACAGTATGCATGTATATCCCTGTGTGCATGTCTAAATGAATCCGTCCTGGAGGTTCATAAAACAACACGAATGCAAAAAAATATACTTTTGAAGGGGCAACAACACTGAGCACAACAATGGCCGCTACAAATGTCTCTCCAATGGGAATTCCACGGTTGTCCCAGACCCGTTTGTTTGCATGATTGAGATGGGGTCAGCCGAGGTATGACTTCTGCTCCTCGGAGAGTGTTTCAGGCTGGGCCGTTGAATAGCCGTCCTGGCCTGTAATTACCGGGTCCATTGCCTAGCCTATTGTCATGCATAGACGAGCAGGCACGACCCAGGGAGCACAGACAACATGCCAAACTAAATGTGGGGTGTGGCGGGTCACCTAGATCACCATCTCCTGATAATTACCCACAAGCCCCAGTTAGTAAAGGTGGAGGGGTCTGGGGGAAGGCACTGGTTCCCACACAAAAGAAAAAATGGCAATAAACACATAGCTACATAAGGACTCGTCTTACCTTGCCTTTTTCTCCTCCCTTACAATAGAACTGACTCATTTCTTTTGCTTTATAAATACCAGAGTGAGAGCAGGTGGGGTGAAGGTACCGTACGAGTCAATTGCTACACAAGTCCAACCCTTTAAAGCCAAGATTGCCCTACGATAGGAGGAGAAGATCGCTTTTGTTAAAGGTTTCACAATGTCGTGCAATCGATTTGAAACAAATATGTACACTAGAGATATGTTTTCGGAAACAGCCAACACTGTTTGATCGTGGGATGAAAGTTGTGGCACATCCCGTGTGGTTTTCCTTATACTTTATATATAAGGCATAAAACCACTTTCTAGTGTCCTCGGGGCAGTAGTTACCAGGTGAGCCCAAAGAGTATAATTAACTAAGACTGTTGCAGTTAAAGAATATAGAGCGTGTCAGAGAGGCTTCTGTCAACTTTGGCCTTTGGCAGAAAACAGGGATTAAATTAGTCATGGCTCCTCTTTGTGCATGTGCACAACTTTTGCACGTAGCCAGAAGGCCTGTGTTATGAAGATAGATAGGTGGATAGATGGATAGAAGGACAGAAAGATCCAGCACAAAAACAATAAGAAGGCAGGAGGCAGAAGAACAAGGCATCTAAACACATTGACATTTGCTTTAGATTTAGGCAGGACGTCTGATGCAATCTCTATCATCTGGTGAGGATTGGTTTGAAGTGCACAATGAGCCTCTGTCCCATGCATGCTTTTTTGTTGTTTTTACTGTTTTCTCTTTGTAAAGTGGTGGCACATGAGGAGGGGTTGGTTGGACGTTTTTTACTCCATTATGTTTTAATCATCTTTGTTTCTAGCAGTTCAGAGACAAAGCGAGAAGCTTTTCTTCTCCTGGCTCTCTCCTCCTCTCTTTTAATCGTCTCTGTCAACTCAAAGCAGCACATTCAGATATGATCCCTTTTAGTGTTTATTTACCCCTAAACAGCCAGATAAGCATATGAAGAGAAACGTCCTGAGGGCTGAAGGGCTGGGAGAATCAGAGAATACCTGAAACAATACAAAGGGAACAGAGACGATTGTTGTTTGCGTGTCTCGAACAGCAGCTGCGCGGAGAACGAGGAATATAATGAAGCGAGGTGAGATATTAAGTAAATTGGCAGAACCGGGGCCTTGGCGTGACAGCGCTGACTTTGTAGACTCAAGTGCTGACTGACAGATACGTTTGGTTGTCTTCTTTTGTGTAAAGTAAGGATGAGAGTCAGTGAAGGAGATGGGGTCCGGTTGCCTCGTCTCTCAGAACATGACAGCGTCACCTCTGGCCTTCACTGAGGATGCCGGGTATCTTTTACAAAGTCAATCAAAATATATCCATAACTTCGCTCTACTTGTAGACAAATATATTTATATAATTGGCCTAGAAAACAAGTATTCCTAGGAGGTTGCTCTTTTTGAACTCAAGACTTTCATGCATTTAACCCTATAAAACTACTGTATCTTATTTCATACTCAAAATTTTAAATGATCAACATGATCAAAACTTTGCTGCACACACTCTTCTACATGTCTTCTGTCGTCTAATCAATAGTTTAAGATTTTTAGCAACAAAAAGGTCTTTTTGTATATTGCACAAACGTCCATCTTCAGCTCGTGCTTTCTTTACAGATTTTTATAAAGAAAATGTAGGGATAATATTTATATTGTTAGTAATATTTCAAAATGAACACTTACTGGACTGAAGCATCTTTTGTTTATACTTGATTATCCATACATATTTTTTTATAGAAATGTTGACATGTATCAAATATGATCATCAGGCTTTTATGGAAGGTTTATTTGTTTATCTCTCAATTATCATTGTATTGCATTGCACTATGTTTTAAAACTTTTCATAAAACGAACTATTTAAATATCCTCTTACTAAGTCAAGTCAAAACACCTTCACAGGCCAGAATTTTGAGATTGCAATAGACGTGACGGACTATGATGTGTTAAGAGCTCGCTCAAGTACTGGGGAGCTAAACCATTTAGTGCTTTGTAAATAATCAGCAATATTTAAAAATGTATATGCTGTTTAATAGGGAGTCAATGCAGTGTTGACAGAACCGGGCTAATATGGTCAGACTTCCTGGTTCTGGTAAGAACTCTAGCGGCGGGGTTTTAGTTTAGCTGTAGTTTGTTTATTAAGCGTGCAGGGCAACCACCCATAAAATCATTACAATAATCTAGCCTTGATGTCATGAACGCATGAACTAATTGTTCTGCATTTGTCAGTGAGAGTATATGATGTAATTTAGATATATCTTTAAGATGGAAGAATGCGGTTTTACAGATACTAGACATGTGACTTTCAAATGAAAGATTGGTATCAAAGAGCACACCCAGGTTCCTAACCGACGACGGGGCTTTACAGAGTGTTAGACAGTATTCTAGGTTATTACGTGAGGATGTTTTTGTCCAATTATTAGAATCTCTGTTTTTTCAGAATTAAGTAAATTACTAGTCATCCAGTTTTTTTTATATCAGCTATGCCTTCCGTTAATTTTGTGAATTGGTAAGTTTCTTCAGGGCGTGAAGAAATATAGAGCTGTATAATACTAATACTATAATATAATACTATATTAATATAATATAATACTAAGACATATTATTTGCAGATATGAGTGATAACTGATATTTATATGCATTCTATGTAAAAAGCAGTTTGTTATAGTGTTATAAACATCTAACTGACTTACATTACTACAGAATTTCATACTTTTTGGTCATAAAAATATCAACATCTGCATGAAATTTAATATTTTTGCTCAGTTTGGCTTTGGGCATATTAATAAAACAGAGCTGTTTTTGCTCCTCGAGTTTGAGCACATTATTTATCAAATATGAAACTCAACAAAAAACACATGCAAGCATTTTTTTTAGCTAAAGGTTCAAGAAACTGTCCTAATTAAAATTTTTAACTCAGATGTTTCTTCTAAAACAATACTTTAGAAAAATACAAATCATTTGATAAGACATTTTTAAATGCATATTGAGATCTCTTGACTTTTGATTTAAGACTAATTTGTCAAATCTTAGCAAATCCTGAGTTTGAGACACTAATGGGATGTTTTCTGTGTTTTTTCTCCAAGCAGGTTAGTTTAGCATCTTTCACCACCATGCTTGTGCTTAGACAGTACATCTTTGAGCAAGTGCTCAATGCAAACTTCACGAGCCTCAAAAATATCTACTTCCAGAAGAACAATGCATTTGCAAGTTGCAAATGCTGGTGCAATTTGCTAAATTAATTCACTAGTAAATGTAAATTACAAACGGCTTAATATGTACAGTTCATGCATTGTTAAAAACAAAGAGGGGAAGCTTGCTTCAGGAATGCATGGGTTTAATTAATGGGCCAAATATGTCACCTATTTGAAAAAAAGGCTTTTCTTGTGAGGTTTAGAAAAATAGGGCTGTAACCACATCATGAGGTAATTGCAGTTTGGCAGGTGTGTCATACTGAGCAGAGATAGAGCGCCCAACAGGATGCAAATGAATTTCGGCCCGGGGCGCTTCCAGCGAGATGCATTCAAGGCAATTAAGACTCTGCCACTTTCTACAACAGGGGTCAGATTCCCCACAGATCATCCCAATATGACATGAAAGATCTAAGAGAGCAGCTCGGCGTGTCAAAACTCGACGTGAGCCGCTGTGGCGATGAAAAGGAAGAGTTGGATGAACCTTGATCGTCAGAAATCTGGGAAACAAAAACACGGTCTTCTTCTGCCAAGAAAAAGGAAGGATTAAAAAAGGAAGGCCGTGTCTTTTGGAGGTTATGCAACTGTGTTTGGATGGGAAGGAGTTCTGATAATAATGAAACAATTAAAGGCTTTAAGGGTGACCTGTGCATAAATCAAATGAAGAATGCCGAAGTTAAGGACCTGAAGTCTATCTCATTCTCTTTACAGGGCTTGACTGGACTGATTACACGGTCACCCCACCCCAAACCCTT